>JAODTK010002276.1:0-14592 GCA_026419785.1 Sclerodactyla briareus | reverse complement strand
ACGTGACATAAGTTATGGCACGGCGGCTCGTGAGTTCCCTTGGGGAATGTATTACGCTACATTGAGTTATTTGATCCTATTCAGTGGATTCTCATGCTGCTTCAACTCCTATCACTTAGCGGCAGCCGCCTGGCCATGCTCCTAGTGGGCAAACTTCTCTTTCCCGCATTGGCACACTGGCTTCCTTTTTATACACTACCCTTGACCATCCCAGCCGGCGTCCCTCGACCCCCGAGCCTCAACTCGTGTTTCCAACACTGTAAGGGTCCCAGCGAACACGGCGGGCCCCCCCCCCGCGCGCCCCGGGAAGAGGTGAAAGTTAGCGGCCTTGATTCGCACAATCACCCCAAACCACATAACTGCACTTCTTTGAGCAATTTTGCCGACCGGTCTACCCCAATGTCCTGGTTATGATAAGCCGGGGTTCGATTGTACCCGAAGTTCGTGTTTCCGGAGTTTCAAAACTGGGAACGTTGACAGAGCCCCAAATTCTTGTCCACTGTGGCCTGTGTGAACAGGATACAGGGGTTGGGCTGAGATGAGACACTGAGACACTCCAGTAGCTAATGGTTGGCAAAGCTTCATGGCTACCTAAGGTAGTGGAGGGGGAATGGCCAGGCCCAGTCTGATCAGTTGCCCGAGGAGGCCAGGCGGTTGGATGCGGCTAAGCACCTGCCAGGCATGTGCGATTCCATGGGTGAATGAGTGCTTTCAAGTAACAGGACTTGTTCAAAATAAAAAGGGATTTCCCAAAATGAATAGATTCCCCCCCCCCCCCCCACTATGGGGCGGGATTTTCCCAAACGGGGCTGAGCTGAGATTTAATGTTATTATTACAGGCTGACAGACGAACACCCAATTTTCTTCACCATGTAAACTTTTATTGCATGAATTAGCTGCATTTTAAATCAGTTTCAAGTAGCTTTCCGAAACTAAGGGTCTATGTTATTATAATAATCTCATCAGTTCCGAAGGGCAGATGAGGATATTGTAGTAACTTTGCCATTTCACCTATATTTACTGTGCCGGTGCAATAGGCCAACAGTGACTATGGTTAACCATAGTGGTGGTTAGGTACTATCCCATGAGGCGGTACCCTATGGTGGGGTGCCCATGAGTGTGGGTCGGCTCACAGCAATGTGGTGCCACTCGCAAAGGTGGGCCGTTTTGTGGTGTGCGTGGGTGGGTGTGTGTGGCGTTTTTCCGTGTCCGTCAGATATTTTTGATTTGGTTTTTCGCAAATCTCCCACTTTCAGGTGGCCCCGACATGGTCAAAATTTTGCAACTCCTAAATAGTCACCAAAAACCACCGTTTACCATCCAATTGGCACACCATTTCTTAGAAACATGGGGAGTCAGGGGAGTCAAAATGGCCAATTGGGGGTAAAAAAGTTTGCATTTCTCAATGTTGTTGAAAGATGTTCGGTGAGTACAAATGATACGCCCCGAACAATTTGAGATCTCCTAACAAGGCAGGAAGGGCAGGAATTAACAAAATATGACTGTTTCCTGCGTCAGCAAAAATTGCAAACTAAACTCGACATTTGGAAAGAAACACACTACTTTCCGCCAAATTGTGAAGTTTTTCTTGAAAATTTGGCGACTGGAATGAATGCATGGTTCACAAGTGAATTGTGTTACACTGTAAGACAGAAATCCCAAAATACAGATTTCAACTTCACTTCTAGTCATGGGCGTGAAACAGGTGGGGGACCCGAACCGCTATAAAAAATAATAGGCACATGGCCCGATTTGTATCCTCTAAAGCCGATCAAGTTTTTCCCCTGTTTGTTACCAAACAATAATCGCGTTGGAAATTGTCTTAAGTCCACTAATTCCATTTGGGACCCCAGGTGAAGATCTGGCCCGACTAGGGCCGAAGCCGAGGATTACCCATGTTTCATACCGAGTTCTCGAATTTAAAACGCATAGCCAAGGCATAAGCGTTCAATTGTTTCGAGCGCAATGGCGCTTTTCTTCCAGGCGTAGGCCTAAATATGCGATGTTAATGCTTCGAATCATTGTTCAGATGAGCCTGGGAGCAGAGTAGAGGTGCCCCACCCCATTTTCTGAGATGAAAAAGTCGGTGCGAAAATTCGTGGAAAAATTTAGGAGAAAAAAAGGCAATAGAACAAAGATGACTGAATTTTTTGCAGACTTTTCGTTCCTTATAAAATGCCCGGAAAAACATGAAATTGTTTTCGCGCCAGTATTTCCGATGGACTGGACTTGTCAAGTTCGGGTGAAGATTTTCGCTCCCAAATTAGAGTGGTCCCGTACGCCTATGGGCGGATTTTTCGATGCACCAGAGATTTCCAGTAGACGCCCCTTGGATCCCACGCAAACAACAAACGCCAGAGTAGAATGTAAAGGGTGAATAAAAAAATACTATGTGTGGATATCGGTAAATCATATTAGTAGCCACAAGACAACTTTTTTTGTTTTTTCTAAAATCACACATGTAGGTGGGTGCTATGGAGCCTGGCAAGTGCCGCATCAGTCGATCTGGGGGCATGAAAATCTGAAAATTTCTTGGACCGCTTCGCGCCAACCGATGTGGCGTTTCGCTTAGATGGTATTTGCATCGATGTGTCCCCCCCCTTTTCAAAACATCCAACGCCCCTGCTTCTAGTGGATTTTATTATGGATAGTGGAAACTTGGGAGAGGAAAACTTAATTAAATACCCGCACTGGACAGCCCAGGCATGATTGAGTATCGGGGGGGGGTGGGGAGGGGGGGGGGGGGTGGGTGGGAATAGAGGCGAGAAAACAAGTGATTCTCCCATTGCTTAGTTACCACATCATTCACATCAGAGCAAACCTTGAGCTCAAGATTTCCTAGGTGGGTGTGTACATCGGCTATAAGGCCACGCTGCTACCATGGTAATTTAGCGGTTCGATTGTACAGTATATAGTACCCATGTGTCCAACTGGGTGTATGAGATTACTGTTAGACGTAATTGCTGGTAGGGATTAGGGGTAGCGTTAGTGAGGATCAGGGGTTAGGATCAGGTGTGGGGTAACGATAAGATTTGGGATTTAGACATCTGGATCTGGCCCTAACCATTCCAACCTGAGAGAATAATTATCATTAAACCCACTGTTGGCTCACTCGAAGCCATTGATCACACACTCAAAGCCTGAAATAGGTAATTTGGGAACTAACTGCCACCCCATTTTTCGAACCGTATATCCTATTTGAGCAGGAAATGGAACCAAACAGTGAAAGTCAAGTGGTAAAGCCATAATTACATCATTCATACAATATACTCCAATGTCAGCCTTGCATGCCACATTTAGATCAAACCAGCTTTATGCTGGTTGAGCTATTGGACTTTGCATGTCACTCTTTCTATCTATCTATCCAGGGTGTAAACAATTGCCTTTTTGGTCTACAAAACAGTCATTCTGTTTATGGATGTCAACAAACTTGGAAACCAAATTTTTTGGTTTTTTTTCCTTGACCCATGGGACATGTTCTGACCTTGTGAAGGTCAAGGTCAAAAGGTCATTAGATGGGGGCAATATAGGCCATTATGGTAAATTCAAAATGTATTCCTCCTACAAGGTGTGGTGACAGCGCTGAGTGTTTGGTCATAATGAGGTCTCTTAAGCTGTACATTCGGGGGGGGGTGTTCAGGATTTGTGGTCAAAGGTCCCACTTGGCTGAGGGCCAATTTATGAAATTTCACCATGGTACTGAAAATGCATTCCTACGAGCCTTCAATTTATTTCTTCATAGGGCATGTTGGTTTCTTGGGTAGAGAGCCATTGGGGGTGTGCAGGAATTTTGGACCCAGGGCCCGTTTGGGCTATAGGGCCCATTAGTGCAATACTGCAAAATCTGGTAATCCTGCAGATGAAGTTGCACAGTGCTGATTTCAGTCTAATGATAGTCTAATAGCCATTACATTTGGGTGTTCAGGTTTTTTTGGTCAAGTCCGACTTGGGCCCGAGGGCCCATTTCATGATATTTCACACAATAGTGCTTGAATGATCTCCTCCACCAGATTGTTAATGGATTTTTCTTTAAGTACATGTAATGGACTGGGGTGGTAGAGGGCAGTTGGAGATGTTCGGAAATTTGGGGCTCAAGGCCAGTTCGGGCCTCAGGCCCATTATATGAAAAGCCGCAAAATCTTGTATCTCCTACGCATTTAGTTGCACATGTGATGTCGGTCATAATGATGTCTAATAGCAAAACTTCAGGGATGCCCAGGACTTAAGGATGACCAGGAATTTAGGACCCAAGACACAGTGTGGGCCGGGGCCCATATGTGGATGCAAAAATGCGCCTCCCTTAAGAGTTGTGGGTGCAAAGTGCTGACATTCGGTCATAGGATGGTTAACAGTCATACTCAGGGTGTTCAGGAATTTTTATCAAGGTCCACATGGGCGATGGCCTTTTATGGATTCTATAGAATTTCACACCTTGAATCTCTTCCCAAAGTTCAATTGATTTCTTTAAAGGTGACAATGTATACTCCTTGGTTACATGTAGTGGTCATCAGGGTTTTGCGACGTTTGTCAAGGGGCATGTGGCTTAGGCATATGTTAATTAAATATGCACAATCGAATGCTTCTCCCCATTTGCTGCCGTCCGGGTGCTGTTTGTCTCATGAGGTTTTGTGGTCTTCCGGTAGGATTTGGCTGAGCCAGTCGGGTCTCGTGCCTCCCCTCCCTGTGTTCTACATTTTTGGTTGGCCCCCAGTCTGATCATACTGCTGGGAGTTCAACGAAGGCTTTTCCAAAGACTTTTGCGCCGCGGCTCTCCGTCCCACCGATTGGTCCATTGCTAATGCTCCAGGGTGTCAACCGTGTCTTTTGGACCACCTAACCCGTCCTGTTGGTATGTGCGTTTTACTTGAAGCCCGTTCTGCAGTTGTCTTTTGTCGACTCTCGTGACTGTCCGGTTCCAGGCGAATTGCTCATCGTAGTGTGTGCTTGCTTATGTTAGTTTATTCCATTAGCACACCATCGCCATGGGTCCTTTCCGCCGCACTGGTTTTGACCTTGCTCTTCTCTCTACCGTTTTGTTAATTTTTCTCCTTTTTATAAGCTCTGGTTGAGTGGGTTTGGTCCTCCCCGTGGCTATCGCTTCCTCCTCGCCCTCTGATTCACCGTTGTGCTAGTAACATCGAACTTCTTTTCATGGTGTAGTCTTTATGTGGTTTTGATCTCTCTGTGTTGTTGCACGCTGGCCCGTTATTGCTCGCGACATCTGGCGCATCTGGCGCTCGCCGTGTTTCCCAGGGGACCCATAGCCCCGTCCAACCTGCTTTTGGCGCTCACTTGGCTCACCGTCACTCTCCTAAATTCTCGGTTTGGCCTCCACACACCCTGGTGCTCTCGTATACCTCTATCTCTTGGCTGTTTGACCGGTATATATGGTCCTTTTGGATACTTCTTCCTCTGATCTCTCTATTGTTGCCCATCTTTTTGCAGCCTGCACAGCGACTTGCGAATTTTTGTTCTTCCCTTTGTTTTATTATTCTCTGTTTTTCATGTTGTTATTTTGATTTTCCGTCTTGACACATTTTTTACCTCCCCTTTCCATTTTGTCTGGTGGTATGTGTTTTTGCACTCAATGATAATTTTGTTTTAACCGCCGCTGCTAGACTACTTTTTTTCTTTTCTCCTTGTGTGTGTGCGAATCAATGTGACACTTCCTACCACCTTTGCACTTCCGTTCGGACCTTACCCCCCCACCCCCATCACCCCTTTCTCACCGTTCCACACCATGTTACACTTTCCTTAAACTTCTTTTCCCCCCCATTCCAACCATCCTCCATCCTCCATTCCCGCTTCAATCGAAAACACAACAGACCCATGCACCTACATTTCTTGGAGCTAAAAATTTAATACTCTCTCTAGGTTCTCACCAGTTCCTGTAACAACCACATCTGTATCACCACAATCACCTGCTCATTGTCTCTCTTGTTCCTTCTGGACATACCTCGCCTCACCTTTCTGTTGCCTCTTGTGCTCGACATCTCTTTAGAAGTATACCCAAGCTTTACGCCCCTCGTACTTCTTCAGCGTTGGTTCGTCTTTGTCTATTTATTCGCCCTGTGGTGTGGGGGGATAGATGCGGACAGGCACCACCACCACAGCAGCATGGGGACTACAGAAGAGAAACCAACCAACTTTGCTGCCTATCAGGCGGTGGGAGGGTCTATCTGGATTGGATTTGGGCGTGGTGAGGTGTGAGGACTTTTAGACATGCAGTCAAAGGATGAAATCTCACATCATAGAGCAAGGGGAGGGTTTGGGGGTCGAAAATAATCAAATGCCTGCCAGATAGATTCATGTAAATGTTTACAAATTGCACAGACGAATATTTCTTCCGAATAAAGGCAGAATGGATCCAGCTAAGGAGGCTAACCCCCAATTCGGCAAAATGCGAAACATATGGGGTTCTATTTTTTCGAAGGGGAACATCTGGCGGATGTACATCGGGTGTCAAGGTGGGGTGTGCTTGATTAGTGTATTCCTCGCGAGAAGAGAAAAATGACAGCACACTCAGGAGGGTCAAATGAAAAGCTCAAGATCGGGAAATGGAAGGAAAAGAAGACAGAGTGGAACTTGCCCCCAAAATCCAGTAAACTTGGGAATAAATTGAATAATCTAGAATATATGTACGGGGAAGACTGCTTTTATGACGCTCTCATAAAGTTTGTGTAACATTACTCCTCACTCACCCCCCACCTCCACCACCCATCCCCTCCCCCTCCCCCCCCCCCCCTTCCTCCCCCCCCCCCCCCCCCCACCCCCCCCCCCCCCCCCCCCCCCCCCCCCCCCCCCCCCCCACACCCATCCCCCCCCCCCCCCCCTCCCCCACTAATGTGTGGCCCTGGAACCCCAGGAAGAATGTAGCCTAATGATATAAAATTGCAAAATATTTGGGAATGACTGAGAAAGAATTGCTGTACCAATTCACTCATCCCAGAATGGAATCTTCACCCAGCCGATCTAAAAGTGGCTGATAACTAACGACTTAAATTTTAACTAACTAGTCCGGGAAGACTTGACCAAGACAAGCTCACACCAGAAGCTTGGACTGTCTGCCTACACTGCCAATTATAGTGCCACCAACTGATTTTTAGATAGTAGCCCAGCGATTTATGCAGGATAAGTTTTCTGTGAGGTTTGAACTCCTGAAGACTGATTTTTCACTGGATGCCGTTTGAGATAGCAACTCGGGGCTTGCCCTCTTGTTATTATCGTTATGATATGATGTTTTTTCAATTTTTAGTTGGGAACTGAAGAGTTTAGTAACCTCATAAATATGGTAGCCAGATTATGCTGTGTATTGACATGCTTCCCTTTATAGAGCCCTTCTGTGATTGTAGTCTTCAGCAGCATCAAACACCTGTTAAACAAACAGAAATGAACGGTTTGCAGTCCTTAAAGTTATATTCAGGCATTCAAATATTAGAGAAAAATGAAGCATCAATGATTATTGAAAATGAATGACATCGTTCGAGGGACCCTCATCTGAGCTAATTAAAAACTGCCAAATTACAGTACTATCAAAAATTTCTAGCTTAGGTAACTCGCAAATTCTTAGAAGGCGATCGCCCACAGTGTCTCGCCTGGCTGGTTGTGCGATCGATCAGTGTTTACTTCTATGATCACCATCAAACCAGTACAAGGCATTCCATTGTGTCACCGTAATAAATGTCGGTACTGGCATTTAACAGGAACAGCCATTAATCAGTGACCAAGTTTCAAATTTGTAAAGACTGAGTATTAACAATGTCTAGTATTAACGAGTAGAAGTTTTATGGGAATGTGACTTGAAATTGCCTAAATCATGCAATAATAGACACAATCTTCAACTCCATTGACAATTTGTTCACTTAAATATCTTCAGACCAATGGATACACACCTAATACATTTTGTGGGAATCAACAAACTTTTCGTTTTGCATTAATGGAGCAATTTATATGCACTGCATAACCCCAGTGACTTTAGTCAATGTTAACATTTCGGGGATTGACAGAGATAGACCATTACCCATCAAGCAACTGAACAATGAAAATAATGTCCAATTTCTAGATAGCGCTCTACCCCTAAAGTGCTCCAAAGCGCTGTACAACAGTACCCCGATAATAGGAACCAGTCACACACTCCCACAATCTGGAGACTATCGAGGCACTTATCAGCGCCAGTGGGTCTGATACCTCACAGTCCCCATTGGTGACACCTGGGTGTGAAGAGAAGCAAGCAGAAAGTACATTGTCGACGGGGTTCAACGTGGCAGGGCTCGAACCCACAACCTCTGGCGTTACAAGCTCGGGCCTTAGCCAATTAGGCCACCACGCTCTCCACAAATGAATTGAAAACAAACGTTGAAATTTGACATGAACCATGCAAAACAGACACACTGAATGACCTCAGTGTCGTCGCTATGTAAAAATATGTGAAGAGTAAAGGTAAGCCTATCTTATACCAAGGTTCATGAAAATCCAGCAAACTTTGAAATTATGCAAATTAGAAACAGTGAAATGACCTCAGTGACCTGAAATCCTTGATAAAAAATCAGAAACTGAAGGAACAAGAAAACAATAAAACCATAGCCTACCCACCAGGTTCATTGAAAATCCCAAGCAACTGCAAGTTTTTGCATGAAATATGCAAATTATGTAGGTGAATGACCATCTATTGACCCCAAAACCCCGTGGTTGAAAAGGTGTTGGATTGAAGGTCGACCATATCAACCAAGTTCGTGAAAATCTGACAGACTTTTGAATTTTGCTTAAATTATCCAAATTAGATGACTAATTAGCATATTTCACATGAAAATCTAATCAGTTCATCTACCTAATATCCTACATCCATGTGCCAAACCTTAGCACCTACGGTTCATTCGTTATCATGCTAGATTATACGCAGTGATTGGAATCGAGGCTGCTACTTTCGAAGCCAAAGGTGAGGCAACTACATGTGGTTGAGGCCAAGCATCTGGCTCGGCATCCAAGCCAAGGCCGCCACCATCTGAAGGACCGCAACTACGCTGAACAAATTTAGAAATGTTACATGTCTCAAAGTGGTGGAATTTTAACCTTTCACATGAAACAAGCCGCACTGTGTAAATGTCTTCATGACTAGACTGACCAACCAACTTCCATTTTTATTAGTTACTATGTGCTCGAGACCATGAACCACACACAACAGCATATGGTAGGCCTATGGAACCTATTTACGACAAACATGTGAATTTGTGTTTAACAAGCACAACTGTTTCATATTGAAAATGGGGAGTGATATAACAAATCTCTCCCAAAGTGAGCTCGAGAGCAGGAGAGCTGAGAAAAAAATATTGATGAACTATTTATTTCGAATTACTGGAATTCTTATTACCACCGGAGAGAACAAACATTGTTCTGACTCGGCTTCAGCGAGGGCAGCCATCCGCCAATTTTCAACCTGATCATGAAGAAAGAAAAGTTGAAGGGAAGAGACTAAATAAACAGAGAAAATCATGACAGCTCCAGTTGTCATAGCAGAGTAAAACAGTGATACTTACGTAGTATACATCCACGAGGAAGCCTATTCCAGGCACACCCGGGCCCCCCCAAAAAAAAAAAAGTGCGAGGAAAAAAGGAGCGAGAATAGCATAGGTTTCGGGTGATGACGTGGAGATGCAACCGAATGGGTTGGCCTGGAAGAAGAAGGAAGCGAGTATGGCGGTACCTGAGTAAAGGAGGAACAGATCCTCAAGCTAAGGAGAACATGGACCTAAAAGTAACGTAAGGCAGAGAGAGATGATACAGATCTGCGATGGGTAGAGACTGACGTGAGGAAGTAAGATGAATCACGTTGATGAAACAAATGGCCTTTCTCTGGATACGATCAAGGACAATGAGACAGGATGGCGAAGCCCCATCCAATATGTGGCAACCATATTCCATAAGGGAGCGAATTTCGACTTTGTAAAGCAGAAGTAGCTAATGTGAGGTGAAGTATTCCTTGCGCAAAATAAGAAGCCAACTTTCTAGAAAACATTAGTAGCGGAGAGACTTGAATGAGAGGTTCAAGGACGGGTTGTTGCTGATTTCCATACCAAGGATATGAAGAGAGGTAGACTGAGGGAGGATCGGGTCAGCCATGAATATGATTTGATACATGCTTGGTGCCACTTGTTATTGACTGACAGCCATATTAACTCTATCCAGTGTGTCAACAGTTGTCTTTTTGGCCCCTAACCAGTCATTCTGTGATGGATGTTGACCAAACTGAACAACCAATGTGTTAATTTGCCCCATGGGACATGTTTGACTGTGAAGTCATGGTCAAAGGTCATTGAAGGGGCAATATGGTCATTATGTGTTTATTTTCCAACTGTAATCTCCTCCTACAAATACATTAGATTTTCTCCTTGAAAAACTGTGTCATAATGTTCCCTCTCCCCACTGGTTTGCAGATTGTGGAATGCACATCAGTGCTATTAGAATGAAGAAAGTAACATCTGATGGAAAGAACAAACAGTCATTCTCGATGGATGTTGATCAGACTTGGACCCGATGTTTATTGACTGCTTTTGAAAATCCGGGCATATGATGATCCCGCAAAAGTTGTTACGGTTACACCAAACAGGGGCACAATAGGGCCATTGTTTGGTACTCTATTGTTTGGTACTGCCTCCTTGTCTCATGATCTTGAACATTAAAACACATTAATCTTCATCGGTTTGAGCTTACAAGCACATTGGTGCTCTAGTTATCTCATCGGTCCGAAGGGCCGGATACGATATTGTCGTCACTTTGTTGCATTCACACCTATATTTACTGTTGCCGGTTGGCCATAGCAATGGTTGCTATGGTAACCAAATAGTGGGGTTAAGAACCATCCACTGAGGGGTAACCTATGGTGGGATGCCCATGGGTGTCGGGTGGTCCAGCAAATGAGTTGCACTCGCCAAGGTGTTAGTGAGGTTCATGTTTAGGTGGTTGTTACCGGAGATTTGGGATGCTGGAATTGGAATTTAACCCTAACCCAACCCTACCCCGGCTCCTAATTCCTAATTAATCTCATACATCCATGTAAACATGGCTGTACAATTATACAATCAAACCACTTTAGCCTAGCCTTGCCTAATGTTACAGCTACAGTGTGATTTACCTCTTCACATCAAGCACGTCATCATTAGCCAAGGCCTAGGCTAGGCTATTAACGGTATACTATAATAGCCATGCCTATTGAAATGTTTTCCCCTAGTCAAAATACTGTATTTACCAAAAAATAGCAAGCACTCTGGTAACCTACAATTCACACCCTTTTTCTGAGTCCAAGCTAAGTTATTACCAGTTATACTCCACTCTCCGTTTTGAATCTAACAACGCACAACCAACAATTTGAACAATTTCACATACTCAGTCCTGGAGTCTGACCAGTTATGTTTCGTGTACTGATGACTGCTTGAAATTGCGTGAAGTTTAGCGAAACTTTTAGCATGCAGTCACAGGATGAATCTCACATCATAATAGCAAGGGGATGTTTTGGGTAGAAAATACATCAAACCTGCTGCCAAATTCTGTAATTGTATACAAATTTCCACGACGAATATGTTCTCGTCCGAGAGGGCAGAATGGATATCCAGCTAGGAGGCTAAACGCCCAATTTGGCCAAAAGGCGAAAACATTATGGGTCTATTTATTTCAAGGGGAACCCTGGGGATGTACATCAGGTGTCAATGTGGTGTGCTGCTTTATTCAGTGTTATTCCTCGAGAAGAGATAAAAATGACAGCACACTCCGGGGTCAATGAAAAGCTCAAGAACGGAAATGGAAGAGGAAAAGCAAGAAGATAGAGCTGGAAACTTTGCCCCCAAATCCAGAACTTGGGATAACTTGAATAATCTAGAATCTATGTACGGGGAAGCCTGCTTTTTATGACGCTCTCATAAACTTGGAGGTCACCTTACTCCCTCACCGACTCCACCCCCCCCTCCCCACCCCCTCCCTCCCTCCCCCCCCCTCTCCCCCTCCCCCCCCTCCCCCCCCCCTCCCCCACTAATCGTTGGCCCTGGAGCCACCAGGAAGAAATGTAGCCTAATGATTTAAATGTGCAAAATATTTGGAGATGACTGCTACAGATCTTCGCTGTACGCCATTCACTATCCGCATAATGGAATCTTCTCCCAGCCTATCTGAAGTGGCTGATTAACCTCGAAGAACTAAATTTTAAACCTAACTATTCCTGGAAGACTTGACAAGAAAGCTCACACCAAATCTTGACTGTCTGCTTCCTGCTCACTTATATTGCACCAACTGTATGTTTAGATAGCCTATCCCCTGCGATTTCATGCAGTATAATTTTTCTGAAGGTTCTGAACTCCTGAAGACTGATTTTTCATGGCTGCCGTTAGACTGCCAACTCCGGGATTGGCCCTCTTTATTATCGTATTAATTACTGTTTTTTTCCACTTTTTTAACTGTTGAACTGAAGATTTTATTAACCTCATAAGATATGGTAGCCAGATTCTGCTGTGTCTGCCATGCTTCCCTTTACTAGAGCCATTCTGTGATTGTAGCTGCTCCTTCAGCAGCATCAACACCTGTTAAACAACAGAAATGAAACTGTTTTGCATCACTTAAGTTCTATTCACTTCAAAATATTAGAGAAATGATCATCAATGATATTGAAAATGAATGCA
Organism: Sclerodactyla briareus; assembly: GCA_026419785.1. Taxonomy (NCBI): domain Eukaryota; kingdom Metazoa; phylum Echinodermata; class Holothuroidea; order Dendrochirotida; family Sclerodactylidae; genus Sclerodactyla; species Sclerodactyla briareus. The sequence continues at coordinate 1,930 of JAODTK010002276.1, read as the reverse complement.
TCGTTCGAGACCTCCATCTGCCAATCAAACTAGCAAAATACAGACTACTCAAAACATTTCTATTCTTTAGGAGGGTAAATCGCAAATTCTTACAAGGCGATCTCCTCCAGTGTCTCGCCTGTTTCGCGATCTGTCAGTGTTTACTTCTATTGATCACCATCCAAACCATTACAAGTGCATTCCATGTGCACTCACTTAAAAATTTCGTTACTGCATTCAGGAACACAGCCCATTATCAGTGACCCCATTTCAAATTTGTAAAGACTGATTATTACCAATGTCTAGTAAAGAGTAAGGTTTATGGGAATGTGACTTGAAATTGCCTAAATCATGCAATCATAGACACAATATTCAACTTCCATGACCAATTTGTCACTTTAAATTGCTCAGGACACCAATGGTAGCCCACCCTATCTCATTTTGTGGATCCAACAAACTTTTGCGTTTGCATAATGAGCAATTTATAGCACCTGCATATAACCCCCAGTGACTTGAGTCAATGTTAACATTTTCGGGGATTGAAGCTAGACCATACCCATCAAGCACATGCAATGAAAATAATGTCAATTTCTCATATAGCGCTTTACCACTAAAGGATCAAAGCGTTTCCCAACCAATTACCCCGATCATAGGAACCAGTCACACACTCCCACAATCCTGAGATAACGCGGCAGCTTATCAGCGCAGTTGTGTTGATAACTCACAGTCCCATTGTAACACCTGGTGAAGAGAAGCAAGCAGGATAAAGTACCTTGCTCGAGGGTTCAACGTGGCGGGCTCGAACCCACACTCTGGGTACAAGTCGAGGCCTCTTAGCCAATTAGGCCACCACGCTCCACAAAATGAAACAAACTTTGAAATTTGACATGAACCATGCAAAACAGACACACTGAATGACCTCCAGTGTCTTCCTGGCTATGTAAAAATGTTGAAGAGTAAAGGTAAGCCATATCATACCAAGGTTCATGAAAATCCAGCAAACTTTGAAATTATGCAAATTAGACACATTGAATACCTCCAGTGACCCTGAATCCATGATAAAAATTCAGAACTGAAGGAAAACCATAGCCTACCCCACCAGGTTTCATGAAAATCCAAGCAACCTGAAGCTGTTGCAGGAAAATGCAAAATTATGTAGGTGAATGACCTCTATTTGACCCCCAACCAAAACTTGGTATGAAAAGTTTTGGGATGAAGGTAGACCATATTCACCAAGTTTCGTGAAAATCCGGCGAACTTCTCAATTTTGCATAAATTATGCAAATTAGATGACTAATTAGCATATTTCACATTGAAAATCTAATCAATTAACTACATAATATCCTACATCCATGTGCCAAACCTTAGCACCTACGGTTCATTCGTTATCATGCTAAGATTATACGCAGTGTTGTAATCGAGGCTGCTACTTTCGAAGCCAAAGGTGAGGCCACTACATTTGAGTTTGAGGCCAAGGCATCTGGCTCCAAGCCAAGGCCGCACCATCTGAGGCCGCAACTAGCTGAACACATTTAGAAAATGTTACATTTCAAATTGGTGGAATTTTAACCCTTTCACATGAAACAAGCCGCACTGTGTAAATGTCTTCATGACTAGACATGACCATTCCCATTTTTATTAGTTACTAGTGATGAGATCTGAACACAAACAGCATATGGTAGGCCTATGGAACCTATTAAACAAACCTGGAATTTGTTAAACCCTCACAACTGTTTCATCTTGAAATGGGGAGGGATATGAACAAACTCTCTCAAAGATGAGCTCGAGAGGAGAGCTGGAAAAAAAATTTGATGGAAAACTATTATTCGAGTTACTGGAAATCGTAGTACACCACCGGAGAGAACCCAATCTGCTGTTTGACTCGGCTTCAGCGAGGGGCAGCCATCCGCCAATTTTCAACCTGATCATGAAGAAAAGTGACGAGACTAAT
>JAODTK010002273.1:0-11233 GCA_026419785.1 Sclerodactyla briareus | reverse complement strand
CGCTTTGTCATGTGACAGAGTCGGAGGAATATAACAGTCATATTAGTATGTCTGTTGTGTATATGTGTGATGTATGTGTGCGGCGTGTGTGTGTGCGTGTTCATAGGTGTGGGTGGGTGTGTGGGTGGATGCGTGGCTTGTTATAAACACGATCACTCTATCAGGTCAAGAATGACGAAAGAGCAACCGGAATGTGTGTATATAATCATGGTAGAAATATAATTATGTAGAAAATAATATTTTAGCCAATTTAAGCTAGTGAACCACGATACTATAGGGGTCACCAAAGGCTTAGGTCGGCAATCCTTGTAAACATTACAAGTCAGAGTAGTTGGGATTCATTGCAACGAAAGTTTTTTTAGGTTTCTGATGTGAAGTACAGGAACCCTGTATTCATGGTAGAGATCGGGGATTCAGATGTACCGATTTGAGCTGTAGCCACAATAACTTGATAAAGTGAGTCGACAAAGCTTCTTCTGTTAAACTTGTCCGCAAGGTAATATGCATCATGATCAGGGTCAAGGGGAATCTCTGATCGAGGTCACAGATAGAGAATTCCTTTTAAACAGGTAGGTCCAGAATGTTTGGTCGATCACCTCGACAGGTGGAGGTACATGGAATATAACTGGAGATACAATGAAATTTTTGATTTTACCCTGTCTATTCATCAGCAGGGACGTTAAAATAATTTTATCATTAGTGCCAATGGACCAAAACCTGAGCGAATAAAACAAAATCAGTTTGGTATCAATGCTAGCCACACAACGCTGTGTGCGTATGTATGTAGGTATGTGTGTCATGTTACGTGTGTGTCGTATTATATCCGTGCGAGGTGTGGGCAATTCAGGTATGTGGAAGCTATTTAGATCAGGTTTGAAGATTGTATAAGTTCAACAAAAACCTGAGCGGCTGTACACACTGTGCGGGTTTTTTGTTTCTGCGTTTTAGTTTAGTTGTTTTTTTTTTCTTCTTCTATTCTTAAGGAATAGTACACGCGAACAACTTTTTCATTGTGCAGAGGCACGAATTAATGATTGGGAAAACATAACTTTCATGGAAACAAGATATGTTGCTTGATTTCAGAAAATGAACACTGAGGGAAGATTTGTTGTTGTTCTCGTAATGTGCAGCGAAATATTTATTTGTTGTATGTTTTCGTCCTGTTTCTTCTTTTTTCAGCCACTTGGTAAGGTCGGAGTATTGAAGAGGACCAAAAGCTCACCTCTAAGAACAATGAATAATAAATTATTCCCAGACTTGTCCCAACAATAAAAAAAAAAATGAAGTGTCTCTTGTGGAAAAACCTTTTTTTCTAAAAAATGTAACTATATGACAGCCAATTTTAGCTTCAAAACCCTTGTCATTGTGTGGCAACCCTCTGCATCGGCGTCATCATATGGTCTAAAATGAAACCCTAGATTTTCATCTCCTGAATAAATACTAATTATTCTTAAGGATAATTGTTATTTCTCGCTAGTAATCAACATACGTTTCACATATATCGTGATCGTTGTGCAATGTTGATCACTTGGTGCAACCCATCATTCAAGCAAGAACAAATGAATCTATCTAAGGTAATGCTTTAAGAGTCTTAAAGGATGATCATGTAACGTTTCTAGTTTTAACCTTTTATTTGTAATTACTGCTTTATACAGTTTGATGTAAAATAGTCCGTCTATACGGACTTTGCGTCTTGCAGAGAGGTCGGTAAACCCTAGGGCAAGCCTGCCTGTTGTATTGGATCAATATAGATATCTGCCGACTTAAATATCAAGATCATAGTTTTATATGAATAGTCAGATTGATTGAGTTTGATGGTATGATATGGATATCCGGAAGCTGCTTATTTTGCTATTGTCCCGACCATTGTCCATACGCCGGAAGTGGGGACTGCTCGCAATAAAACGACCACAAGTATCGGACAACCTAAGGTGAGCAATTCAAAGTTAACGCTAGTGGGCAGTGTAGGATCGTTAGATGTGTTATATAGATAAAAATAAAATTCTACATGCATTGTTGTCGGAATTTTTTAGGCCATATAAGTGATGAGTGTTAAATCTAGGGGTAAATTTCACTGGACTATAGACTGATCTGACTGAACCCCAAACCCGTTTTACTATTTGAAAACGAAGGTTTCATGGCAAACACTAAGAATCACCCACGACTACAAATCATAATAAAATTAAACACTAAAATGGAATGCACTAAAAGAAGTAAATGTGAATAACTTGCCAGACATCTCTCAAATAAATTAGACGTATACCACACTGCAGACACGTTCCATATTAACCAGAACGCCTAAGGCTTAGTATTCTGATCATGAGATTCTGCGTCACGTGTCCACAGGATTGTTATACCCTGACCTCTTGTGATCTAAGATGACCTCTGGCTATGCATTGAACAATAGCCACTCATGTACCTGTAATGCGGAAACGAAAAGAGCGACTGGATGTGCAAGCGGGCAAGAAATAAATCAGGCTGCTGGTGGCCAAAAAAAAAAAAAAAAAAAAAAAAAAAAAAATCCAGGTATTTTGCCACAAATTCCAGCGATTCAAGTTTGGCCTTAATCAGGTTCCGTCCGATCGTAGTGATATTTTGCTTCAAAGTTTCAGTCTCTCATTTCCCGGAATGTACTCTTTTGTTTAACCTCCGCCCTGCTGTTTTTATATATATTTTTTCATAGTATAATTGCCGAGCAGAGATCGAACCAGTTCAAATACCCAAGCAAGGATGCAGACATGGATACTGTACATATTGTCAGCTGCGAAGCTCTTACCAAGGTAAACGGAATAAGGGCAATGCCTCTTTGCCGGTATGTATTGTGGGGATGGAGTTATCACACGCGACAGCAATGCCTACCCCTCATGTGTACCTGCTCCAATCCCTATATACACAACAGTCCCTTGTCGTATGACCCGACCGGGAATCGAACCCCGGTATACCGGGTGGAAGACGAGCTACCAACTGTGCCAAAAACTCGCTGCTACCTAACCAATGTCCTTGATGTTCGAAATAAACGATGGGAGCGCGGTCCACAGTCATTGGAATCACTCGCTCAACGACCCAACGCCAATTGCATCGCAAAACAAATACAACTCCTGTACAAAGTTGGAATCTGTGCGTCCTGATTATTCCCAAGAACCCGAAACGAATTTCAGACAGTCTATGTTGCGCAGTTATGACTTATGCAGACACCACAGACAAAACAGACGCCTATATTAGCGCGAGTTAACGCGAGATCTCATTCAATATACTCGATTACGAATATGTCAAAATCCACTCTATCTAGTTCAATTGCGTCGCGTGACAGTACCGATTTGAGAGATTTGTGGATTTTTTCCACACATGGGGTTTCCATAAATATGGAGGCCAATGTTGACATGTTGAGTGCCAAATTTTAGAACTTGTTCATCATTTCTTTCCAAGCTCTTTCGAAAAGGGACAAGTATTATTTTTGTGGGGGTGAAATAAGAATCAGGCATATTTCTCCATGTTGTTGGCTATGCCGAGGCATAATCTATGATGCCCCGCAAAATTATTACGTGTAACAGCGAGAAACGAAATGCTTTGTACATGAAATAACGTTTAACATTTGTAAACCTAATCCTTATGCCAGAGGTACGTTCCTGCAGGGAATCATGCTGCTATCCATGAAATGAACTTCCTAGTCACCATATAGACACAAGGAAAAATTATGAAGATAAACATACTACAGCTTAGGCAAAGTGAGGTCAACTCATCAAAAAAGTCTGTTACTAACTAAAATCAATTAAATGGAAGTCAGGAGAAGAAACATTGAAAGATGAAAGAGCACTCCTTTCAATCATCCACGACAATTTATTTACCCTTGTAGTCACAAGCGTGAAAGAATGAAAAAATGTCGTTACAACGTGTACAGAGAAACCAAATTTTGGTTTCTCGTAACACATGTAATAAGTATTCTGGACTGTATACACTGGAATAGCGAAAATTATAATCAAAGTCTGTATTTTCACAGTTTGTGAAGCTCATCAATCCCCAAGAAAAGCGAAACACACGTAATATTTTCTCAGTAGGTACAGTGTTGAACAGAGACACCAAAAATTTGGTTCTCTGTTACCATGAATTTACTAATTTAGAATCCTAACATAGGATCGAGAGGGTATTTTTAGGTCTTGCATAAGATTCAGTTGTCATTTATTTAGTACTGAAGCATACTGTTATGGGTATGCATCCAATTATGGCGACGTAGGAACGATTTTATATCCGTTGTAACGAAAAAAAACCAAAGACTCTTCATTAATATTTTTCTTTTGAGTAAAAGCAGCCAGACTTTCCTTATGAGGCATGTGCCTACCACAAATACACCGAACTCAGTCAGTCGACAGTTATTGTCAGATACGGATTTTATTAGCAAACAAAAAATCACGCGTGTAGCTGTTCCGGAGAAACCAAAACTCCTAGTGAAAAATCTGTGTCATTCTTGGAGGAATTTATGTTTCATGGATTTTATTTTCACTATTATTCTGGGCTACTGCTATCTCTAAACTTACACACAGTTTGCAGGATGCAGTTCTTGATTGCTGAAATAGGATACTTATATTGAGGGATTTCACGTGTAACATGTGACAAATCAAATGTACCGTGATACTCTATATCAATGCTCATCATCCAAAAATTCCACAAGCTTGGTCACTATAAGAATATTCTTCTCAGCGGACTATCATTTGTCTGGGTTGAGGTAAAATGAGACTTGTGCATAACTTTGAAACAAATTCAACTGAATGAAAAGAATGCGTGTATTTATCTTGTCACACTTAATTCCCCAAAAATGTGAGAATGAAACCAAACAGTTTGCGCCAGAATAGAAATTTAACCAATTTAAATATTCTGAACCATATATATACTCTCATTGTTGTTTCCGCAAAAATTAGTCCTAAAGAATATTTCAGAGCGTGGTACTTGTGATAGATGCCGACTAGGGTAGTGACAATCAAGCGAATAGCCAGGAGATGGCCAAGGTTCTAAAATTACTTCGTCTGTTTGTATTCATGAGAACTTGAATAATTTGGTGACCTAGTTGCGGGTTCTTCCGCATAGTATTGGTAATATTGTATCTTCGTCTGGTGTGATACATGAGAGACTGCAGAAGATCAATAGTGATAAAGCTCCTTGTCCTGACGAAGTTTATCCTTTTCTACTAAAATCCTTGGCCGAGATTTGCTGTGCACTAGCTATTATTTCAATACAGACTCTTCAGGAAGGTTAGTGTTCGGATGATGGAGGAGAGCGAATGTTCTCCTATTTTCAAGAAAGGTTAAACGGTCTCTCCTTGTAATTACATGGCCCAGTAGTCTACTAGTGTTGTCGCAAGGTTAATAGATAATTCACGGGATCATCGGTTGAGTATTCAATGGCATTAGTCTGATTAGGATCCAGCATGGGTTTAGGAAATCGTTCGTGTTTGACTAATCTCTTGGAATTTATGGAAGATGTTACATGTTCTGTTGACAAACGGCATCTGTTGATATAATTGTTCATGGACTTTCAGGAGCTTTTGACAAGGTTCTCCTGAGCGTCTTTCTGCTTAAGTTGGAAGAGCTTTGGATTTGAGTGTGAATGGCATCAAGTGGATTTTCGATGGAGTGGCTCCATAAAGGGAACAACAGAGGTTTCATAATGGCGTCGTTTCCTAGGCAAAGGTCACTAGTGGTGATCCCCAGGGATCGGTCCTTGAGCCCGGGTACTGTTTATGGCGTATATGACGATCTGAAGGTTTTGTTCATTGCCAGGGTAGAAGTTGCAGACAGGGACGATACGAACAGTGTATCGGGAGGTCGGTCGAATGATGATGCTTGCAATTTCTTCAAAGGGATCTGGAATAAATTCCAAATGGGTCTTCCGACTGGCAAAATGTTTTCAATGGCGACAAGTGCAAAGCTATGCATGTTGGTTTTCCAATCGCACCGATTCCTTCAAGTTGTGAAAGGCGAAATATTCAGGGAGGCTGATTTCAAGAAAAAAGATCTGGGTTTTGTTTTTGATCTCTTTGATAACTTCTAGGGCAGTGTGCCGAAGCTGCTGAGAAGAGGGTCATGGGATTCTGGCTTGAACGACGGCACTGTCAGTATTACTTGATAATGACTATGTTTGTCAGGCGTTTAAGCAACTGGTGAGACCACACCTAGAGTATTCGTACAAGTGTGGAATCCCTACTTGCAAAAGACAAGCAGGTAATGGAAAAAGTCAGCGTTAGGGGCAAACTAGAAATGATCATTGTCTGAAAAATTATCTACGACGAAAGATTAAGGCGTCTCGGTTTGTAACTACATGGAGTGCGGGCGAAATTCGGGGTTGACTTGATCCAGGTTTTCAAAAATGTCCATGGACTCGATGGTCTGTCCACTACTTCTTTGAATTCCAAGTTAATCAAATAGAGGCCACTGTCTCAAGCTTCGTGGCACGCGCTGCAGAATGGAATTCGTAAATATTTCTTTCGCAGAGAGGATCATGCGGGGAATTGTCTTCCTGAAAATGTTGTTGCCTCTAAGAGTGTGATATGCGTTCAAGGTAAACAGTCTTGATTTATTTTCAGGAATCACGGGGCCGTATATTAGTTCGATTGGTCATTGTCTTCCTGGGAGGTTGTGGCTTCGGGGTCGTTTATTAGGATATGTCCCTCTCCGACCATTAATCACTAAACTAAACTAAAAATATTGGCTAGGCATGCTACACTGCGAACGAGAGAGGCGTCTACACTTTAAAACACGTGAGAATTCACGGAGTTGTGAGATTCGAGATACTACTATGGTAATGTTTGTCATCGATACGTTTGTGTACGACAGTGAAGTCCCCCAATGGATCGTTAGTCGAATTTCGATAGAAAAAAGTCGAAGAATATGTGTCTTGTGACTTTTTGCCTTGTCACGATATTATACAATAGTTATTCACAGCCTAAATAGGCAAAGTAAAGTTGTAATGAGACTATTCACGATCGTTAGTATGCAAAAATTCAGCAAAGAAGAATAATTGAAATGTTACCTGAAATGTCATTACTTCCCTTACAGTAGAAACAATTACCTCCTAATTTTGTGTGCAAAACAATGGTGTGTGACAGTTCATCCTGTGTAAACTGTCAACGTGCTCGGTTCATCCGATTAGTTAGATATCCGCGGAAAAAACACAAAACGGAATTGCCAAACGCACACACACACACACACACACACACTACACAACCACACACGCACACACCACACACCACACACAACAACAACCACACACACACACACACACACAGCACAAACACACAATTACAACGAACAAGTTTTCAGGCACCTCATTACTGGGACCATCAGTACCTAAGGTATACACCATATGGGACCTCTTGTTGTGATGATCTCCTCTTATTGCATTCCGGTTCTGGCATATCAGGCAACATACATAACGGCGTAAAACTTATACCTATTGGATTTGTCTTAGTGTCCGTTATCGAAACTCTTTCTAAATCCACAAGAGTTAAAAAGAAGAAGATGCATGTAGCATTAACAAGTAAAGATGGAAAACGGTAGGCCATGAGGTCTTAAAAGTAACGTACTGATATTTACAACATTCTCTAACACTTGTAATACCTGAGTACTTGACACTGGTGCTATGTAGCCTAACTTTACATTACAAAAAATCCTTGTACCTGTCTATTGGGGAATTTGAACTCTCCCCCTAACTGTCGAACACCCCGGGATTGATCCGGGCTGATCATATTATGGCCAGTATTGTGTGCATCATTCGCACAGGCTGGACCAATTGCAGTTCAGGCAGTGGTTTGGCAGACCTGTCATACCAGGGCCTTGGTTCGCTGGGCTGAAGCGGTTTTCCTTCACTTCACGTTGTTCAATGACCATCGGTTCCAATAGTGTCTGAGTTGTTGGAAGGAGGGTCTGTGTCCTCCTTGACATTAACTTCGCCTGTACTGGACTGAGGACTGACTCTGAGGGAGTGGTCCTCCAATCCAGAAAGCTAGCCATTGTCAGTACCCTCTCTGTGACTTTTCAGGATGCTTTTGACAATTTTCACAGCCGATTCGGCTCTTTCCGTTGGACTGGCTATGCGTGGAGCTGGAGAGGATGTGCCATGCTCTTTTTCCCAGTCCTAGCAAGATTAGCGAACTATCTGTTAGTAAAATGGGGCTTTTAGTAAAACTTACCGAACGCAGAAAGTGTTGCTGTGGTCTTTGTCTAGTCGTGACCTAAAGAATTCTGAATAGTAGTTCAACGCTCTATGTAATTATCCTGATTGATTGCGAATAAGTCTATGCAACTTGCCCATGTCGACAGGAGAAATCTGTGAGATATCAGGGGCTCCTTCGAGTTACCGTATGGACTCGTCTGGCAACGGCCACATTTCTGCACAGACGCTGGGTCTATGTCTAAAGCCATACTGGCCAGACACAGAACAATCCGAGCCTTCCTGAGGCAGGCTGCTTTCCCAGGTGGATGGAATGTATCCTAGTGAGCATGGATGGTGCAAGGCTCTAGGAATGATCACCTGTGGCCCTGTATAGGATTACCAGTGTGTACTGCAAGTTCATCAACGCTCTATCCAGAAACACTTAATCTGATGGAATTTCATCCACAGTCTGTTGGCCATGTCGAATCACATTCTTTAGGGGTCTGCAATTCTGGTCATGTTCGTGTTGCGCTGGATTGCTTGTAGGCGTTCATCTGACACTCAATGTACTCTGCAAAATTCACCTCCCCGAACTCTCGCTCTGCCTCCTACTGCTCAGCCATTTCAGGATGTGATAGGTATTGGGGATTTGGTTGGAGTCCACATTCCAATTTGAACTTCCGTAATATAAGCAATATGCGCTGCATCGCTTGGGGGCAGAGAGGAGCGTCTTTTTGAAGATGCTTACCAGGGGCTGTGGATCATGTCTCTACTTGTCACTTGTGTTCACCAAATATGGGTACTGCTCAAATTGGTCCCCATGCAAAGGCCCCGCCTTCTCGATTGTGCATATCTTTCTTCTACTGGTGTCATGGTCCGGACGCAAAGGCAAACTGGTGGACCCGTTGCAAGAGAGGACGCTCCCAGGCTTCTCGACTTGCGTCTCATGGATTGGTACAATCCTATAATACATATAATAGTATTTCAGGACAGGTGGCTGCTGTTGGACAGATCTTTTGTTAGTTTGGAAACGCCGGATAATGGGTTGCTGACCAGGTCACCGTGTAACGAAAACCCCAAAGACTCTTTCCTGATATTTTTCTTTTTGAGTAAAAGCAGCAGACTTCCTATGAGTCCTGTTGCCTACACAAAATCACAAACAGTCGTTTCGATTCAGTATTTGTCATATTACTGATTTTCATTGAGCAAACAGGAATCACCGTGTAACATTTTTGTGAGAAACCAAACTCCTAGTGAAAAATCCATTGTGTCATTTCTTGGATAACTTTCAGACTTATCATGGATTTTTATTTTCATATTCAATTCGGCTACTGCGATCTCTAAACTGACCACACAGTTTTGCAGGTATGCAGTTCTGGATTGCTGAAATAGGATACTTACACTTAGGGATTTCACGTGTAACATGTGAGAAACCAAATGTTACACAGTGATACTCGATATCAATGCTCATCATCCAAAAATTCCACAAGCCTGGTCACTATTAAGAATATTCTCTCCGCAGCTACTCCTTGTCCTGTGTTGAAGGTAAAATGGAACTGTGCAAACTTTTGAAACACTTCCACTGATGAAAAATAATGCTGTATTATGTCACACTTAATCCCCAAAATGTATAAACCAACCAGTTGTTGGTCCAGAATTAATAATTTTTAACCAATTTACATTTCTGACCCATATAATATCTCTCTTTGTTGTTTCCTGTCAAATATTCCTAGAATCATTTTCAAGCGTTGGTCCTTTGATAGCTTCCGACTCGGGTAGTACAATTAGCGATAGCCAGGAGATGCCAGGTGCTAATAATTTACTTCCTCGCTGTTTTTTTTCTTTAGAACTTATAATTTTGGGTGACCTAGTTGTCGTGGTCTCTCCGCATAAGTATGTAATAGGTGTGTTCGTTCTGGTTTTTAAAGGAGAGACTGCAGAGCCAAGGTAAGCCCTGGTCCTGACCGAGTATATCTTTCTTACTCAAATCCTTGACGATTATTTTTGTCTGTGGCACTCGCTATTATTTTCAATAGACCTTCAAGAAGGTAGGTTTCCGGTGATTGGAGGAGAGCTAATGTTTCTCCTATTTTCAGAAAGGTAACCGTCTCTTCCTTGTATTACAGGCCAGTCAGTCTTACTAGTTTTGTTTGCAAGGAATCGAATCAGATCTTCGGGCTCCATATGGGTTTGATATTTTCAATGAGCCTGTCTCGATTAGTGATTCTCAGCATGGGTTTAGAAAACTCGTTCGGTTGACTAATCTCTTGGATTTATGGAAGATGTTACATGTTTCTGGTGACAACGGCAAGCTGTTATATAATTTTTCTGGACTTTCAGAGCTTTGACAAGGTTCCTCGGATCGTCGTCTTGCTAGAGTTGGGAGCTTTGGCATTGGGGAGATGTCCCCATTGGATTCGGAGGGCTCCATAATAGTAACAGACGAGTTGTCATCCCATTAAAATGGGGCGGGCGTCTTCCTGCAAAAGTTCACTAGTGGTGATCCCCAGGGATCGGTCCTTGAGCCGTTTGGGGTTTTCTGCTATATACGATCCTTGAAGTTTGTTTCATTTCCAGGTTAAGAGTTCGCAGACGATCTAATTTGTATCGGAGGTCGGTTCGAATGATGTGCTGCCATTGTTCACAGGGATCTGGCTATAATTTCCAAATTGTCTTCCGACCGCAATGTTTTTTTCAAGTCGACAAGTGAAAGCTATGCCTGTTGTTTTCACATCGCAACGCGTCCTTCAGTGTGAAAGGCCGAAATATTCAGGAGGTTATCTCAGAAAAAGATCTTGGTTTTTGTTGTGATTCTTCTTTGAAACCTTCTAGGCATGTGGCCGAAGCTGCTAGAAGAGGTAATTGGATTCTTGCTTACTCGACGTCACTTCAGTTTCCCCTTGTAATGAATTGTTGCAGGCGTTTAGCAACGGTGAGACCACACAGAGTATTGCTGTCACGTGTGGAATCCACTTGCAAAAGCCAGCAGTAATTGAAAACGTTCCGCGTAGGGCAACTAGAATTAATTCATTGTCTGAAAATTTAATCTTACGAGGAAGATTAAGGCGTCTCTGTGTAACTACCCTGGAGC
>JAODTK010002271.1:0-23430 GCA_026419785.1 Sclerodactyla briareus | reverse complement strand
TGCAAGGGGTGTCACACACACACACACACACACACACACACACACACACACACACACACACACACACCCACAAACTTGATTACATAGATTCATTTTGCCTCGGCAATGAATCAAAAATGGCGGCGATGGCAAGTTGGGTGATTAGTAGGGAAAGTCAACATATGAAGAAGCTTGCCGATTGGCTTTGGCCGTAACATGAAAGTAAGATAATGAATGGTCTGAGCACGCGGTGTGGGCAATTCCTTCAGTGTTGAATTTTCCCTAAAAGGAGGCAAAGCGTTAGTCCACACCTTTTAACCGAGCGTTTTCTAATTCAAATCCTCCTCTTTTGGTCCCTTTTTTTTTTCTTTTCTCTTGGAATTTTCCCGTCAAGAAGGGGGTTGGCAGGGAGGGGTTTTCCACCATCCATAAGCTAGTGTTCTATGTGGAGTTATTGGCCTTCAAATTTTGGGCCATTGAGTCAAAAATTTTGAGATTCCCAATTGCTCAATAACGCATGACGTCCACACATGACAACACTGGAAATTATGTTATGTATGTTCTTGTTTCAGTTTGTGTGAATAAGTCAACATTTTAAGAAGCGCTGTTCCACTTGTGCGATACGATACGATACGAGGAATTTATCTGGATTGAGGTGTTCCCACTTGTTCGATAAAGTCGTACGATAATTTTAGCGGAGTCTCGGCGCCTAACAGAACGGAGCAAATGTGGATTTTTTGGTTGAGAACATCACAAGTTTTTTTCATTTTATCGCTTCAGGCTGTGGATACCTGTATCATAAACGATACGATAATCATACGAAAAATTTCTCGGACGTCGAGTTGAAAATATTTTAACTTTTTAAGGGCTGTTCACACTGTGCGATACGATCGATACACGAGAAATTTCTCGGACGTCGAGTTAAAACGTGTTATTTCAATAGGAGTGTGTCACACCTGTGCGATACGTTACGATAAAATTTACGACGATCGAGTTGAAAATATTTTAACTTTCATCGTATGATAAATTTTCGGATGCGATAAATTGCCAATGCATGATAAACTCGCGCCAATTCTGCAAAGAGTAGGAACGCCAACAAACGGGCTTGGGGAATGTTAGTCGTAAAAGTGGGTTTTAGTGATAAAATCAGGGGTTTCGATGAATGTTTTGGGTAGTGACTTAACCGGGAAAGACATTGGCCTCTGAATGAGCTTCTCGGCCTATTTGCCGCCGCAATGCACGGGACCTACGAAACCATTCCATTATTTCAGTTCGAATCAGTGAAGGTAATGGGGAGGGTCATGTTGAGTCGGCGCCCACGAAGTATCATTGAACATGCAAATGCGGAGATATGCGGTTTGTAGTGGAGTGGCCGGGTGGGGGGGGTGTGGCGGTTTGAGAGGAGCAGTAGGAGGATTTTTCCAGAAGGGTCACGATCCACACGCTGACGTAGTGTACGGAAACTTCATCCTGACCCTCATGTTAGAAGAGACGGGAAAAGAAACGAACTAAGCAACGAACGACCAAGCTATCGGGGGGGGGGGGTATAATGTCGCTCCAACGCCAGTTAAAGTCTTGTGGTCCAGTGAGGAAATAGTAGGTAACACAGGTGGAGCCGTAGGCATTACTTTTCACATGTTCTGAGCAGAGTACCAAGCTCCAGTTTTTCAGCTCAATTGACTGAAATTACTCAATTGACCGAATGCTTTCTTGGCTACCTCACTTCGCGTATTCCTGGGATACCGAAGCTAATAAGACTTGGGGGTCCAACGAAAGGGTAGGCGGGAGGGTGAGGTCAGCTCCGTGATTTGTGATCGTCATTGCGGTGGATGCCGCTAGTGCCTTCCAGGCATGCGCTCCCATGATTTGTTGTGTGTTGTGGCAGAATGGATCCGAGGAATTTTTGTATGGAATGAAGTTCATTAATTCCCCGGAAATGGTGTAATCATGTGCCCCTATTTGCGTTCTTGAATGTCCCCACGACTAAGAAAAGGTGTTGGAAGTGCTGTTGTTTTCTTCAAAATGGTCAATAAACACTATTTTCCCTCCCGCCTCCTAAGTACCGAGGAAGACCAGCTCGAATTGCTTTTGAAATTACAATTCTTGGTATTCAGAAGTTCTGCCGACCATGCTTTCCAAATGCTGAAGCGACAAAGGGGAAAACCTACGCCTTTTTCTCAAAGAAATGCCACCCTTTCTCCGTATGTTAGGGCCGAGAACTTCGATAAATTATCGTACGAACATTGTTTATCGCACAAGTGTTAACACTTCCCCCGATTAAATTTATCGTAATCGGGTATCGTATCGTATCGATCGTATCGCAAGTGTGAACAGAGCGCTTAAGCAGAACTTCTGTTGTCTGTCTCTCCCCACCAAATAGCCATCAACACCTTCCAACATCAACTACAACAATCCTCTCCTATAGATTCAATGCTTTGAAGTGAAAATTCATGTATTTTTTTTGAATTCGATGAATAAATAATGTTTGCAGGGTGGTGCACGTATCATGACATCTTGTATTCTTGCTGATGGGATGCCTTTTTTTCCTCTGGCAAAACTTCAAAGGACTATAACTCCTACGTGAAGTCGTATGAACTTTCCAGTTTGGACGGACGCATCAGTTTCGATGCAAAGCTATTATATCAACCCCTTTATATCATCCTCCAGTTGTCCATCAACATTTGTTTCACCAATTTTTTCGTCGATCATTATCGCTACACAATCACATTTTATTGGATCCTGTATAATTTCGGCCTCTAATTATTAGGCCTCTAAGGGCCTGCATTCGTTCTTCGAACGGAAAAGACCTGAAGTCAGGCACAATGAATGCATACTCCTATATCGTGTGTCCCAGACATTGTAAACACTGGCAGGACATGAGAGAAAAACTATTTCAATGTTCACTACGAAGCCGCAGCCAACACAAAATCTACGACTACCGATTGACAGATCCGACAACTGGTGCATGTACAAGTTCTAGGATAACCATTTGGTATGGGACAATTCACTGTAACAGACATATGCTGGCGGGTAAACCGCCCAACGTGTATATCCCCACCTCGCGATCATTTGGTGAAGATGGTTATATATTTGCCATGTGGATCATGGAGATCGAACCAACTTTCGAAAACTGCGCAAAATTGTGGAAATTCGCATGACTTGACCTCGTGATGACCCCGAAATATCCTCCACTGTTTTCGGGACCGAACATCATCCACACATACTAAGTTTCATTGAAATCCCCGACACACTTTCGATAAGAGCGTAATTTACCTCGGTGACCTTGAAATGACCTTACTTCTTTCCAGGACCAATTAAGTCCCCACCTACCCAGTTTCGTGAAATCGAACCAACTTTCGAAAATTACGCAAATTATGATGCGAATTGCGATAGACTTTTGACCTCTGATGACCCCGAAATCTCCCTCCACTTTTTCGGTACCGAACCTCGTCCGCACCTACTCAGTTTGTCTTGAAATCCGCAACTTTGTAACACCTTTTGTAACTCACCATAAATTTGACCTCTGGTGTGACCTTGCAAATGGCCTTCACTTTTTTCGGAACCCAAAAATAGTCCCCCCCTTACCAAGTGTCGTGGAAATCCGACAACTTTTTGAAAATGCGCAAATTATGCAAATTAGCTTGACCCTGCAGTGGGGCGACAGTCCACTATCGAACCCATCTGAGGATTTGATTATGGTGGATATGTTGGGACATGGTGTGCCCAAGTTTCGGCCAAACGGGCAAAGTGTTGGAGATTATTGCCTGAAACAAGAGAATATTCTAATCGTGAAATATGCATATTATCGTACCCCGTTCATGTGGCTACCCCACATTCGAACTCATTCGAGATTTCACTAAGGCGAGACTGTGTGGCCGAAGTTTTCGGCTCAAACGAACAAAGTGTTGTTGGAGAGTTATTGCGCACACAAGAAAACGTGGCGGACGCGGCGGAGACGGGCGAAGCCAAAACCGATACTATCCCGAAGTGGGGATTTAATATAACGTTAAAAACTGCAATCTAAAAACGTTTAAAAATCATCAAATATGGAACAGGCATGAGATGGGTTGATACAAACACCTTTAATAAAAGACTGCAGCTGTTATTTGCAAATGTGCTTCAGAAAGTCACTCCTCTGTTTCAGGTCGATTTTGTTCCCTGCACAAAATCAGAGCAAATTCAGTAGCCTAAGCTCACTGCTGGCTATATGTGGGAATTAGTAAAGCCTCGAAAATAAATCATTCTTGTTCCTCATTTATTTCGACACAAATACAATATTCTTTGGAAAGGACATTAACTATGGGCCGAAAACGGTTGCCGTTGAAGGATTAACCCTTTCACAGCGACAATCATGAGTTATGGTAATGCAGGAAACGGTATGGCATGGGGTGGCATATCCCCATGTCCCCACTTTCCTATACAGTGTAACTGTATGTGCCTGTCTTGAAATGAAGGAAATTGACGGTTCGGCTGATTTATAATCGTCCGGCGAGTCCCCCCAAAATCTTTAATCCCGGCCCAAAACTTTTGGATGGGAGAGGGGGAATTTCCCCCAGATTTAGACCTAGCGCAACAACACCGGCGTGTATGTCGAAAGTAATAATGGCTGGGGAAGCCTCACATGGTTAACATTGCCTCTCTGCCGCTGCAACGTACGGAGCGCGAAACGTACCAAAAATCCATCAAAGTTGGAATAAACCCATAGAAAAAAGAAACCCCATTTGAAAACAAAATCACCCATCGAAAAAAAGAACACCCACGAAAACAGAATCAAGCCTCAAAGAAAGAACCAATAACCCTTGGAAAGCGGAATCAAAGCCTATCCAAAACAAGATCAGTCACATATGATAATACTCCATGATCTCACCTTGAAATTGGGTATTAACCCCGCTCTCCTTTAGTTTGATACACTCCTCGCAGTCCTGGGTGCGCGGAGTGTAACAAAATCATCAAGAATGGAATCAGACCATCAGGATTTGGAACGCATCCCTGCGTAGTGATTCCTTCGGCGTGACCTTCTAGATCTGAATGCACGCTCACATCGGCAGTTTTGCCATGTTCTTTCGGCTAATAGCATTTTTTGGAGAATGTCTGGATTGTGCTGTCCATGCGTGAGCTGTTTTGTTTCTTACTCTCTTGTCATTCGATTTTAAAATTGTATGAGGACATAGTAGGGTGGTGAATGGAATTAGGCGTTGTATACGTCTATAAAGGAATCGATATGTCCTCACTTGGCATCGGATTCAACTCGGCGAATAGGTATTTTGTGTCCCTTTCCCATGTATTTGTTCAGGGGTGGACCATGGCAAGAACTGCCTTTAGTAGAGCCTTTCGGATGTTGTCTAATAGATCTTTAAATGAAGACCTGATGGGGCAGTAGTCAGGCTAAACGTATGTCAGGGTTATCTCAAGATTTTGTGGTAATCGGTTGGCGTTGAAGGAAACGTCCTCCGGCTATCAGGGAGTGTGACATACACATATACGCCATGGTGAACACAGTTTATTTCTTAATTTGGTCAGTCGAGACAAAAAAATGAGATCTCGATGAGTTGAAGGTAAGGATGTTTGTGGTTCCGGTTGAACAAGGTGGACGTGACCAGTTTCTGTGTGTTGTTTTTGCGTAGACCAGGGTCATTTTTTGAGAATAATGGACATTTATGCAGGAAATCAAAATTTTTTGACCATTTCATGTTGTGAGCATGCACAAATTCCACATTCAATGTGTTGTAGATTAGTTCATGACATTAACCACCAGAAATGCAGACTCAATTATAGGCTCAATGCTTATGATTTCATTACCTGTATTTTAGGTCGTCTTAAAGCCATCTAGAAAAAGCGTACATAATTCAACATTCTGGCCATAAAACGGTACCGTTATATTAACCACACTCTCCACTTTCACTGCTTGTAGTTGATAGTGAACCTCATGTATGAAAAGATTACAAAATGATACAGCAATCACTTGGTGACTACATGTATAACACAAGTTGAAGTCCAGGACAAGTGTCAATAGGCAAGTATTTCACGAATTAACGGTGCACTGTCTAGTAGTGGCGGAGGGTTGGGGGGGGGGGCAAGTCCCCGACGGAGTGGTCCAGGACTTATCAAACGAATTGTAACACAGACGCACACTCCAGGCAGTACAAAGTATATCATATATATATAATAAGACGTACAGACGATGTACGGTGTATTAGTTGTATGGAGGATAGGTGCAGCTAGGGATGTATATACGATCCTAAACTAAGCAGAGATATCAAGATATATAGTATGAGGCGCGCGAATTTACAGCTGTAATATACGAATTGTCACCAGGCCTATAGGTTGGAAATAAAAATACTGTGGGGCAAGCAGCACGAGTCGAGGTGTGGAAATGTAGCATATTCCATCTCGGGGCTACCCGACCAAAAATGGAATATCCCAGACGGGGGGGAAAGGGGGGGGGGGGCATTCATCGTCCCCTCCTCCACCCGCTGGCGCCTACCTTTTGCACTGCATAGGCTCAACTCAATAGCTCAGACCTTTGATCAGCTTCGTGTAGCTAATTCTATCTATCCATAAGCTACTATCTCTTCGAATACACTCCAATAAGTAATTCACTCTATTAACATTACTTCTCACACCCACCTCTCAGGCATCTTCCGCCACCGTGACTCCTTTACAGGCGCAATATTCCACAACGTCTCACACTACCCCTTTCAACACCCTAACAACCCCCTTCTCCTTCAGTAATTCCTACCCTTTTTTGTTTTTTTTTTTTTACAGTTCTTCTATCGCACGCGCCTCAATCCACTCTCATCCACCTCTACCCCTCCTTTACGTTCCTATATAACACACACTTTCCCCTTCACACACTCACTTATTTACATAATAAGCTTCCGATCCTTTCATAGATGTTAATGGGCTAGAGCTATGATAAGGGGTGTAGTACTCCTCCTTGCCTCGACAGCACAATCAGACAATCCTAAAATGTGCTACTAATATGGCAAAAACTGCCAAATGTTAGTGTGCATTCATAAACAAATATTGCGACAAGTACTCATTACGCAGGGTTGCGTTCTTGCTTTTCCTTGACGTTCGCTTCTGGTTTGACACCCTGTTTCTGTTTTCGGCACCTTGCTTCCGTTTGGACACCCTGTTCTGTTTTGGACGTAGTGATTCCAAATTCTGATGGTCTGTATTGCCATGCTTGATGATTTTGTTACACTCCACGCACCAGGACTGCGCGGAGTGATCACCACTTAAAGGAGCGCGGCAATACATTGAAAACCGTTAAGGTGGAGGTCAGGAGTATCCATATGTGGACTGATTCTTGTTTGGATAGGCTGATCCGCCTTTTCAATGGGGTGATCCATTCTTGAAGGCTTGCATTCTGTTTTCGATGGGTGGATTCTTTTTTCGGAGGGCTCTGATTTCTCGTTTCGATGGGTTGATATTTTTCGATGGGTTGATTCCACTTGAGATGGATTTGTTACGTTTCGGCTCCGTACAACAGTGCCTGTCAGATGAGATGAGCGGACAGCACAAAGGAGTGCAATGGGTTAATTGGTCCTCGCTGAGGATACTCACAGAGCACGCAGTAGAAAAACACATGGTTGCACTGAACTAGTGTAGGACTGGTTTATTTGACACAGTGGCATGAGCGGCTTCTTTCCCAGGGCATGGGTTAGCCTAATTGGTAGCGGAGGCAGGACAACCATTTGTCTAATAAAACTGTCATGCAGGTGAATCAGTGGAAAAGGGCTGGAAGGGTTTTTTACATACTTTTTTCACCTCATGTTTCGATACCAAGAACTGCCCTTTAAGACAAATGGTGCCCCCGAACCGAAAGAGTGCGTGCAAACCCCTGCGGCGAAAATAATGAACTTCGACCATGTGCTCATTACCGTTTAAGAAATCTAGCACAGTACGTCTAATGGCAATTAGGGATACAATTTACACAATGTTCCATCGCAAAATTTTGTAATATGTGTAAAAACAGTAGGTTGCTCAATACCTCGTTCCTGTGAGGATATTCTCCTGGCATCGTAGCTGCTCTTGGAGGCCACTCATGGCAGGGTTAAACCCCCCACCACTCCCCACTACCTCGAAGTGGCTTAGCGGGAGGTCTGCGAGCTGGTCAGTTAACCTAAACATATCAGAGGGAGACAGCAAAATGGGGGTTGAATAATATAGATGATTGGGCCTTATTCGATTCGATCAATATCTGAACCAGGAAGAGATGCGCCCTCACCATCCCCAGAGCAAATAATGACCAGGAGGGTATGGACGCAACTAAATGCTCACACGCGTACATCATATTGTCCGCTCATGTCACGGGGTATACTGGACATAGTAAGCTCAACTGTATATATGTAGTCAGAACACATGTAATGAATTTGAAAACTCGCATTATCAACTCTTAGAGAAATGCCGGGAATTTACTGACATGTATTCCAATACCCGAGAGGTTGCTTATTTGCTTTGAGTTTCGCATTAAAAAAAAAGGCCGGTGATATGAACGCCGGTCTTATATAAAGGATATATTAAAAGAGGGGCATTCTTACTGAAGGGAAATGATATTTCCATGCTACTGGAAATAATAGCAGCGGTGTTATATAAAGGGCTCGTTTAATATCTCGCGAGTTAATAGAGGCCGGAATTATGGTCTTTTTGTGAATTCTCCGATTAATCTATAAGGCATATTGTCTATTGCGGCATATAACTATTAGACATTATTTTCAGAAAACGACCTTGTCGAAGCCTGTGTTAACAAAGTACCAGAGCCTATAATCTTGTTCAGTGGGTTCATTGACTTTATAGATATAAGAACGTTGGGGCGTTGGAGGGCCTGACAGCGCCTCTCCGGCGGAATAATTCCGGCTTGGTGGGCCTCTTTTTGGCAATTTAGCAATAATATTGTCTCCACTGGATCATCCCAGGGGCGGATCCAGGTTTTCGGTTAGAGGGGGCGCCCAAAAATGGTCAAACATAATAATAGTGGAGAAGATATGGGCGCAGGAGGCGCGGAGCCCCCAAATCGGGGGAGGGGAGGGGTTGAGGGCTCGTATTCCCCTAGATAATGAACTGTTTATTTTATTTAAACGCACGCATCTGATCAGTGCCAGTAGGACAGAGATTTCTGGTAGGGGGACATGGGGTGCCGGGGTCTGGGAGTGGGGTACGGGGCCCAGGGCATTGAGATCATCATTGTTGACCATCTAAGCGGAGGCGCCACCAGGGGTTGGCGCGGAGAGGATCAGAAAATTCTGGTCTGCGAGACCTTCCCAGGATGGCCGGAGGAGAAACGGCATTCTCATGATTTTGTTGAAGAAGAAAGCATAACCAAAAAATTCTGTGAAATGATGTTTCATGGATTTTGGGGGAACAGCTGGTGGTCCATTAGGGACTAGCTCCTGGATCAACACACTTTAACGTTAGTAACTAACGACAATTTTGCGCAAAGTAGTGATCGAAATACACACCTTTTTGGTTGCCGTTGATGGACAAAGTCTTTCACAAAGATGTCCACTGCTCGTATGGGAATTGACCCGTTTTCATAGCATACTCCGCAATCGTGGATGAGTAAAATCAACAATTGTTTGGGATGAATTGAAGGTCTATTGGAATCACGAGGGAGGAGGTCTACCACATTCACCACAATTGCCCAGGATCAAGCTAAATTGACCCCGTTGTGTAGAGCTTTCCTGGGGAGTGGGGGGGGGGGTACAAGAACTAGATTTTGGTGTCAGTAAATATGGGTCCATTTGAGAAAAAAAAAAGAAGCTTGTGAGGAATGTATTCTCGCCAACATCGGGATTAGGCCAGGAAGCTTGCCCCGAAACGCCTTGATCAAGCTGAAACCTTCCTACTGAGTGGACAGGGTACTTGGGATGGTAGAATGAGGGCAATCAGAGGAAAAAGGGGACGCACAAGAAAAGTATGAAAAAAGTCATTGTGGTGATGTATAATACGATAACACGATCCACCAACATGCCATTGCAGTTGTCTCTTCATCCCCATGGGAAGTAAATTGATTGGTGGCACAATGCACAATACCAGGCATGGATGTGATGTTGTGAATCGAGTTACAGACAGACCAATCCTATGTGCGCGCATTGGCACCGGTAAATCCGATGCCAGAAAACATGGCCAATTTTAAACCGAAATCAATAATTCGTTTCACACAGTAGCTATCTACGACGAAGGCTCCTGGTGGGACGGTTACCCCACTATGACGACAAAACATACCCCCGCTCACAAATAGTACGCGCGGGCGTCATCAAACCACAATACACTTAACGAAGTCCCCTGTGGTTTACGGCGGATTTTGTTCACATGTGATTACGAGTGTGTGATCGTGATGACGCGCCCGATATCAGGAAGGGCCATGGAACTAGATATTAAACAGGCGAGATGCGGATCGAAAGACCGAGGGGTATTCATTAAAATTGTGTTACTGTTCTGCTGCTTCTAATGTGTTTTATGCCCCTGAAAAATGGGAGACCATTTCCGCGAATGTGGGAGCAGATGCAGCCCATGTCGCGGGCAACGTAATCCAGTTATCCTTACTTTTCAATGGATTCCCAGAGAGAGTGTTTTACCTCTCCCGCCGTGTATAGTTGCCGGGGCCTGTGAAAGAATTCCAATTCATTCAATCTAGAACCAACATTCTGAAATTGCTTTCAGGTACAGAGATGACATACCTCGTTGCACAGGGTGGAAAGTAGTAAAGATGAACTCAACTCAATGTGGTGGACGTATCAACGCGTGCACCAACTCATCAAAGTTCACGGCAGAAAATTTTGATACTGAAGTTACATCCCTCGATCTAACGATTTTCAAGGGAGGGAGACAATATCCGTCAGCACGGCTTCTCGATACAGAAATCTTACCAAGACGACGGATGGAAAACTACCAATGCTTAGATTGAAACTCGGCTCATCCCCCAAGCCACCTTCAATGGCTTTATCAAAGGGGAAGTTCTAAGGTATGCACCCATATGCACCCAACGGGGTAGACTACATCGAGAAAAAAAAAACAAATTTCCACAGAAAAAACTGCTCCCGTAACTACCGGTACCCCGTTGTCCATGTATCAAGCTTAAGGATTGCGAATATGCGAGCCTGCGCGAAAGCAACGAAAGGAGAACCACCAGTTGGTGCCATTCAAAAACGACTTACACACCCCCATATGAACCAGGGACTGAAAAGGCCTCAACTAAGATTTGCACACCTGAATGAACAGGCACCCAGAACTTCGCAATGGTTGCCTAATAGCCCCATATTGCCCTACACAAGAGCACAGACTCTCAGAGATTACAAGTAGTTAGCCTAAATCCGATATTAAACGGCCAGGTCTACACACGAAGACAAAAAGTGAAGACGATACCTCTCAATGAGTGATTCGGCAGCACTAATGAAACCGGAGTGGGCAGAAGAAGAACTATGGAACGAAAAATAATCGAACACGCCAGAGAATTTAGTAGAAATATGAAATAGGATGTGAAAGGTAAACTGAAATTCTGTGAATTATAAAAAATAAAAAAACAACTGTGAAAAAACCTAATCGGAATTCGAGCTTAGCGGTTGATTGTTTGGACACGCCCCGACGTTCTCTAAGGGTTTTATTTCATATCAGGTTACGTTTGTCATAAGACTTTATTCTAGGGCCTTTTGTTCTAAGGCCCGTATTCATACTGCCGAAAGGATCTCTTATTAATAAGGTCCGATTCATATCCCACAACAGAAGGTCCGCCGAATTCAGTAAAAACGGTCAGTTTTCATAATAGTGAAAAGGGTCCGTATCAAAGAAAAAGGTCCGTTATTCTCATAATAGGAAAAAATGGGTTAGTAATTCATAATGAGAGAGAAAAGGTACGACTATTCATAATGGGAAAAAAAAGAAACAAAGGTTTCGATATTAAATAATAGGAGATGAAGGTCCGTTATTCATGATGGGGAGGAAAAGGGTCGAATTCAAATTAGGAAAAAGGGGTCGTTTATTTCATAATAGGAAAACAAACTACCGGTCGTGTATCTGCCAGGGATCGCAGCGGACAAAATTAAAAGTTGCGTTAGTTTAGTTGTAGGGTTTTTGCATCCTTCCGACCTCGCATAGGTGGAATCATTGCTTGGCAAGTATATCCATTGGAAAGAAACACATTATGAATAACGGACCTTTCGCGATACACTATAACGGACCTCTTTTGCTAGTATGATAACGGACCATTGTCACTTTATGAATAAACGGGCTTTTCTGCGATTTATGAATAACGCCTCTTTTGATATTATGAAATAACGGTCCCCCTTTCGCTTTTGGAATAGGACCTTGTCGCCATTATTAATAACGGACTTTTTTCCTATTATGAATATCGGAGACATATAATCTGTGTAATATGTAAGCGCGGGGGTGTGTACTTGTCATAGCGCGTAGAGTGTTACATTGATTCCTTGCCGAAGGCAACAGAATCTGTGCCAGCATGCACCTTGCCTATGATGTGTGTGTCTGTGTGTGTTGTGTGTGTATGGTGTGTTGTGCACCTTGTCAGCATGATATCTAACCTAAGCAACTGGTATCAAGTTCAGAAAAGAAGTGGGTATGTGGGTTGCAAATATGGGGGGGATGACCCATTTTGTTTTGGTGCCCGTTCAAGTTAATTCAAGGACACGAGAGGGCAGAGTTCAAAAAGATTGTCAGTACGATATCTAACGAACGTAGGTGCAGGATTGAACCCTATTGTTTTTCGGTTGATCAGGTTCAAGGTCATCCGGGTCACCACAAGAGAAAGAAATCGTCATTATCTCGGCAACGAAAACATTTTGGAGGACTGTCGTAAGGAAAGTTCCGTTCGTCTGGGTGTGTTGTTGAATGATGATGTTTTGAGTATGTTGGTGATGATGTGTTTTGTGAAAGACATCTGGTGACCGACTTTGCCTCATTTGGACCTTTGACCCTTCATATGCCTTTTTGATCTGGATGATGTTGCATGCTTTTTGTGTTGGTCAGTGGTTTAAGACAACAAAAAGTCAATGACACTACCATACTTCGATACTCATATCACAAGCTATCTCAATGAAATGATGGAAGGTGAAACAGCCTCAAAACACTGAAATGTGGATATAAAGTTGGCATTTGACATCTGCTCGTCAGCATGATATTAATGAATGAAAATATCTATTAAGTTCAAATTTAGGTGTGGATTTTTTGTACAACATGATGAGATTAACACTATTGTTTTTGGTATCAGGTCAAGGTCAATCAGGGACACCATAGGACAATCCTTTAATCTCTGCAACGATTCATTGACGGAGTGACAGTGAAAACAAGCAAAAGCCAACCAAACAAATATTCCCACTAGCCGTACAATTCTTGAATTGTCATTGTATTGTTATTCCTGATATGTTGAGTATTGGCTAGCACCACCCAAATAGTTCCCCCCAGTTAGAAACAGTTGCCTGCAATTCTTGCATTGTCATATTTTTATTCCTGATATGTTTGAGTATTGGAATAGCACCAAATATTTCACCCAGTGAAAACAGTACAAAGTCTTGAATTTCCTTTATTCTTATTCATGATATGTTGAGTATTGGACTTAGCACCAGTGATCAGCCCATGTATGTTACCCTCCGGATCAGAGTGGTGATGTTGCTACGGGTGGGTGGCAATTTTTGGACTTGCACGCACCCCCCCCCCCAGGTTCATAGGCACCAAGCTTATGAAACTTGACAAATGTAGCCCTATTTGAAGCTGCAACACTGCTTTAATTGACAAATTCC
Source organism: Sclerodactyla briareus (assembly GCA_026419785.1). Classification (NCBI taxonomy): domain Eukaryota; kingdom Metazoa; phylum Echinodermata; class Holothuroidea; order Dendrochirotida; family Sclerodactylidae; genus Sclerodactyla; species Sclerodactyla briareus. The sequence goes on along the minus strand of JAODTK010002271.1, from coordinate 9,694 downwards.
TAATTTCAAGTCAAAAGCGGCCTCTTCTTGGCGTCGTTATACTTCCTCTAATAGTGTTATACTTACATGAACACCAAAGTGTTGTGTTGCCCCCTCATGGAATCGAGGTTTGCTCCACCCCTCCTCCTCCCCAATACAATATTTCCCCCAGTGGAGACAGTACACATCCCTGAAATGGTGTCATTTTTATTATTATTCCGAAATGTTTGAAATGTTGGACTAGCACAGTGAAAAGCCTATATGTACCTCTGTCAGTCGTGGTGGTGCTACGGGTGGGGGTGGTGGGTAATTTTGGTCTGCATGCACCCTCTCCCTCAGTTTCATAAGCAGCTTATGAAAAGTGAAAAATTAGACTATTTGAAGCCTGCATCACTGCCATATTTAAAAATACTAATTGCAAGGCAGAGAGGAAACGCCTCTGTCTTGCGTTATTCTTCGCTCTATTTAGTGTTATATTTACATTTAATCCCTAGTGGCATTTTCTCAAGGAAGGTACAAAACTGGGCTAAGTAACCATGGATATCAAGGGGTGGGTGCGGGGGATGAGGCGGGGGGGGGGCGACCCCACAACTGGCAAATTCCCATTGACGTCAGTTTTACAGCGGAAAGGCACACCCGAGAAAAGTCCTGACTCAAATTCGAACACATATGGCTGCGCCCACAATCCTCCTTTCAACCACTGCCTGCATTGTGTGGGTATACTATAATATAGCCTTAGTTGGCTGGTCAACATGGTTACGGCCCAATCCCCAAACAAAGGATTTAATCTCCTTAAGTTGTGTAGGTGAAACTGTGAGCAAGGTAAACACACAATATAAACTTTTGACTGCCTGTCAGAAATTCAGTGTGGAAAGGTCACCTGGCATGGCAATGCTCAGAGGACTGAGAGTGTGTTATACAATTATTCTCTGTGTGCACTCCAGGTCTAGATTATCTGATTGGTTTAGTAGCATCCAACTTTGCTGTCGTGTGAGAATAATACGTCAGCGGTTATTATCAGTGCCACTAAGAAGTGTTACCATAAGGTTAGTCGCGCAAACTTGGATGTCACTGCCACTTCAGGGCTTATAAGAACTCCAACTTGTGGGCAGGATAGTTTGTCTTCATCTTCGTTAGGGGCCTCTGCTGGCTAGCTACAGGCTTTGACTTGAGTCTACCTCCTCGTGCTGCGTACAGCGCGTTTTTGCCCCCAAGCCCGTCACGTCCGTGCATCTGTGTGGAGGACAAAGGGTTTCCTCAAAATTGGCAAAGTGAAGCGTTTGGTGCAGCAGTAGGGAGTCTGTCAACAAAGGCAAGTCAAATGCAGCCTGGTCAACTCTGGTCAGTTGTCCCCAAAGGCGTGTCTCTTGGTGAAGGTCGCTACCTGCTTGTTGTTGCCTCCCAGCAACCTGAGTTACCTCTCCGCTTACGTCAGATCGTTACGAGTGGATGATCATTAAGGGCTTGCAACGTACTATATGTTCATGAAAACGTCAAGGTAGCATGCGAAGCCCAGGAAGACTTTAGCTCTTCTAATTCTAGGGGTGGCCAGGTCTTCTTCACGCCGATACCTATCAGATCTGTCTGAACCCCAGAAATCTGCAGAATATACAGCCAAGGACACTTTAATGATGGCTGTTAGGAAAATGACACTGTCCGGGGTTAAACTTTTTAACCCATATTACCTAAGGCAACCTAGTACCTTCTCCACGGTTCTGCTCATGCTCTCCTCTAAAGTATGAGAGAGAAAACCAGAGGTCATCGAGGGTAGACCAGAACATCAGTAAAGGCCATTGAGACCATACATTCTCCAGCAGTCTCTGAAAGTAGCGGCGCATACAAATGCATTGGGGCAATGCGAAGATTTTTATTAAACTCGTAAAAACCCCAGGGGGCACCAGAATGCAGATTCTGCTTGTCCCCTCAGCCATCTCGATCTGGTAATAACCCGATTTGAGATCAAGGGAGGAGAACCAGACAGCTCCAGATAGGGAGTGAATGTGTCCTCTCTATCTCGGGATATTATACTGATCCTTGACGGTCTAGAAATTAAGGCAGACGGTATCCCACTTGTTTCGTGACGAAGGGTCGCATTCTTATTTCGCGACCAGTACAATGGCGAGGCATAGGGACTAGATGACTCCCGTTATTGATTTCCTTCTGCAGGAGCTCCTGGATTGTGCTCACGTGCCATCTTTGAAATTGCTGGGGGAGGAGAAATGCGTCGGCTTCTTTGCCGAAAGGGATGTCATCAGTCAATTTGATGTGGTGCTTTTCACCTCAGAGGTTCGGCTAATATCCAGATCATCTGTCGAAAACACATCACTGTGCCTTGACAGGCGGGCCTACCGCTCTCGCCACTCAGGGGAGCAGGCGAAACGAACCTTCCCAAGCGCTGCTGGTGTGCTGAAGCACCACTAGGATAATTGTCGGTGGTTGACAGTGCTACACGTGACATGGGTAGGAGTAGTGTGTTGGACCCTATTGGCCTGCACCTGATCAGGCAAAAAAAGGCTTGAGACCAATGGCCTTACCTTTATGAAATGCACTGTCCTATTGGAAGTGTTGGTGACACACTCACCGCCAGGTGAGGTGAAGGGGCCTTGGCTGGGAGGAGAGGTTGTAAATGGCTCAACCCCAGCACTACTTTGCAACGCTCTTGTGTGTTGTGTACACTAAGACAAGGCCTCTCTGTCCAGCAGGTTGGGCTGCGTACAAGGGACCTCGATTAGTTGCTCCATGGTGGTTTAAAGTGTGGTATGGTGTGAGTGTTAGCGGTACCCAAGCTGCCATTCCTTGCCACGCATTGGGTTTGACGGCAGCCAATTGATAGGCAGCAGCCCAAGCATCACTGACTCCCAACCTCCTTACAAACTTCCTACCACCCATGGCGCCTACAGTTTTTTTGGCCCCCCCTCAGGAGCACCTGTAAGAAGCCTAGTGTTGGTTTCCGATAATAAAGGGGGGGTATCCCACTTTCGACCCTACAGTCCTCGAGGACAAGTGCAAAGAGTCCTGACCTCTTTCCGCTCCCTGGTCTCCTGCTAGTGGGGTGAGGGTCAACGATATGGACCCCAGGACGGCATTGTAACCCCCTGCCCAGAAAGGTCTAAGCTCACTTCAAGGGCCGCATCAACTGTCTATGTGACAAGTGGAACGGTAGATAAAATAGATTAGAAGCGGTGGGATGGGAGACACAAGTCACTTGTGACCCCAGAGTGTCTAGGAGGGGCCTTGCAACTTGACCCCATCCAGTAGGACTGTCGTGGCTGATAGGGGGACTCCCCTACACAGCCCATTGGTATACCTACACTAGGGCCGGGCCCCCGTGCATTGGATGTTGGGAGCAACTACTGTGAGGCACTGACCTGCTCCCTTGGGGGTGCCTTCTGTCGTTTCCCTGGTAAAAACGTGCAAGGGCAGGCGGCGCTGGACTGCCACAGCAATTCGTGGGGGGTACGCAGTCACGAGCATGTGACCCTTCTTCCACAGTTGACATAATACCCGCTTTCCTAGGGTGGGACCAGAAGACACTTGGGCTGGGACGACCTTGCTGCAGCTGGAGTACTGCTCCCCTCAGCGCTCAATCGTGGGGACTTGAGGTCAGCCACCTCAGCTCCTAGCTTGAGCGGAGGGAGAGGGAACACAGGGGGGACTGATCTACATGTGGGTGCTTTTGAGGGCTTGAACACCTGCCTCTGAGCTGAGCCAACTATACCTAGGATCAGACTTACCCCCCGTCCTGAGAAGCTGATTGCGCAGGCTCTCCTAGGCCCTTGACTCTTTGCGCCGCGGACATCGCCCTCCTCTGCAGCCTCTTCCAGCCGGACCTCCGGAGTAGTAGCTTACATCCGGGGGGCCGATTGCACGACGGCTGACTCTCAGCTGCAGGGTGGCCACAGGCTCTCGGTGTGGATGCAGCCTCTGATGAATTTGGTTTTCGAGACCCCTCTGGTCTGCTCGACGATGGGACCCCACAGAACTGAATGCATGGTCAGTGCTCCCCAGCGACCCCAAGATGCCGGACGGTCGCTCGTTGGACCTCCTGGTACGTCTCCCTGAAGAAGAAAAGTAAATCTTCGCCTTCGCAGACGATGCCATAAGCCTGGCTGAGCTGTTCAAGCAAGTCGCCTGCCCTGGCAGAGGATCCATCCTAAGGCCGAACTGCCTGACGGTTAGACTTGTAGCGATGGGGGTGCAAGGCCTTCGGCAAGCCTTGCCTTGCGCTACTCCCTTTTCAGACCAGGTTCCCAACGAGCTGGCGAGCAGCTGTACCCAGCGCTGAGACAGGGGCAAGAGTTATCCATTGGGGATGGGGAGACTACCTGAGAAGAAAGTGCGCACCGCGTATAGCGGCGGGACCATCCTTCGATTCTTGTGGATGTGTGGATGACATCCTGGGGTAGGTTTTGTTGTAGGGTTGGTAGGTCTTCAGGGTCTGGTGGGTTTGCTGCAGGGGAACTCCTGCAGATTCTCAGAAATCGCCATGAGGGAAGGGAGGGGGAAGGGACTGAACGGGACTGGGGAGAGAAAGGGAGGAAGAAAGTAGGGAATGGGTGGAATAGAGGAGTTAAAAGGAAAGCTGTTAGTAAGCTATGTGACTCAATGTATCTGAATATAGTTCCCGCAGCGCATGCGCACCTCTCAATGCTGTGACACCAAGCGGCCAATCCTGTCAGGGACTCACCTCACCATCAGCTCGGTGGGTTGTAGAGATCCCTAGGTTGCACCACTCACCCACAAACCGTTGCAGCAAGAACACCCACCTGTGCAGAACTACGGCAGATACACTAATATAACATACGACTTAACATTACTTCCCAATACAACACTAGCTTCAACATCCCAATCAAAATGATGTTATTTAAAGCAAACTACTTCGCCTATGAATAGAGCACCAGAACTCCCCACAGGGATCATAATTAAAAGTAAATGCAATATTAATTAAACAAAAAGCCACTAAGTTTGGGCGCCAATTTTTGTAACGCCGCCTCCAAAGATCACCTACGAGTTGAAAGCAGCGGGGTGGGTTCGAGGAGCCTGCCTTAGATCCTGTAGTACAGTAATACAAGACAAGAAACAATTGTCTGTCACACAAACATCTGAATAGGACCGTTTTTGAGACTGTTATTGCTTTGTGTGTGTGTGAAATCACTCACTGGGCTCTAAGAAACACACAATACATTAATTGTGCTTAACATCTTAATACCAATAACAATAAATAATAAATGGGGCTATAACAATGGCCGCCCTTGCATTCACTATATATATATATATGGAGCCTCCCCGTGGGTACTGTGAGGCGTCGCCCCCCACGCTCGTGATGGCCCCTAGGTTCGGTAGTAGCCCCAGTCAATAGCGCCTAACCCCCATCGGCAGTGTTGCATTAGAACATCGGGTCACGACACCCACAGTGATGCCTAGGTGGAGGCCCTGCGGTGGTCCCCTTAAACCCCCAATCCAGGCCGTCTCCCTCCACAGTGGAGGCATTTCACCCCTCCAGGTTATAGGAGACGGGAGGAAAAACAACACATTCTCTTTGAATGGAGTCAAAGATCTAAAAGAATATTAAGTAAATGAATTAACAGGCCGGTGCAAAATCTTGTATTCAGCAGCTGTTTTGGATTCTTCAAGTCTTGTTATAGAGTTGGGTCCTTCAACTAATCACTAATTTCAAAATAATTAGGACAATAACTGACCCAATGCATATTGAAAATAATAATCGTGATTTAGAGAAGGTAATTTAACAAGTAGTAGGGCTATCCTTAGTATAGCGGTCACTGGGTGGGACACCAAGGGAAGCGAATTGGGAGTAATCTCCAACTATAAAGGGACATTGTAAAAGCCCAACGCACATTAGGACAAAGAAAATATTGTGCAGTTCTCCAAAACACAGTAAATATGTACTAACTGCCAAAACAGCAGCGCAACTGACTCATAAGTCAGAGTGACACTTCGAACTACAAAGGGACCGCAACAAAAACACCCAATTTGCCGCCCCCTAGCCATAACAATAAAGAGTCCTCTAGTTATGACACAATCAAAATGGAACCGTAAATAAACCGATAAACAGCTAGTAATTAATTAGGAAATATTTACAGGGAATGGAAAGGGGAAATTGGGGAATATATACAACCGGGTATTATATACAAAATATCTGGGTACTGGTACGATAGTATCGAGTAGATAAAATATGAGTACATGAGGCAAGAGGGGTTCCAAATGAATCCAAATGAGCAAAATTAAACACTTAATAATAATACTACTCAGAAGGCGTGAGCAGGGGGAACGGATATCATTGTGCACATGAAAAAATAATACGGAGCCCCTACTCAAGCTCATGTAAGCAAGGGTTTTTAACATATCTTGACTGCCATGTGTCCAAGTACTAATCATCTATAGAGGGGATTACTTGAATGCTCGGCAATTAGGGGATACATACAAAATAGACCAGTCTGCCCCAAAAGGCACAAACTGCTTCAACAAAAATGCTAAAATGAACAAAAGTATGGATTCTTGAGAGGAATCCAACAGAAAATAAGTACTTTCAATGGGACCCCTACTGGAAGTCAAAGAAAAATTAGAAAATACATTTGATAGGGAAGCAATTTGAAAAGACATTTCTTACCTGAATGGGTCAGAGATTCCAAACAGAATATTAAGGAATGATGAAATAACCAGCAGTTTGCAAAATTTGTACTCAGGACAGCTGTGGCTTCTTCCAAGTCTTTGTATAGAAGGGTGATGCACTCCAGGATCGTGACTATTTACAGAATCCACTCAGGCCATGCCCCCAACAAGTAATGGCTGCGAACCAAAGGTCAGTTTGTTCCCCATAAAGGTGGGGACCTGGTGGTCACAGCTACAAAGATTTATGCAGGCGCGCTTCCCTAACTTCAGTCATTGAGTGAGACTATCTAGCGACGGGTTCAGTGGCTAGTAGATGGCACCGAAGAGCCTAAGGAATGTTAGGGTTCCCTCTAGTGATAGCCCACTCAAGGGTGGTGGAAGGATAAGAAGGAACATAGGAGGGTGTTATAAGTAAAGCATGTGTTGGTCACACGTGTAAGGACAGTGGAAGCTGTCAGACACCACTAAGTGGGACAATCCACAAGTTTGTCAGACAGGGACTATTGAACCAAGAATGATGATGGAAAGAAAGGAAGGGTGATTGTAGAAGAGGTATAATAGAGAGGACAGCATTTTTTTTTTTCCCAAAAAAAAAAAAGTGAGTTCTAAATAGCCTCCCAGACCTAGAAAACTGAAAGTGGCGTGGTGAGGATACTAGACATCATAAATGGGAAATACCTGAGGGGGAAGGAATAGGTAGGGTTAAACCAAGATATTGGAAAAAAAAATGAAGGTATAAGTTAGTCTTGGGCTACACAGGAAGATTGATGGTCAGTAGTACTACAAAAGGGTGACCCATAGGGCCACCTTAACAAAGGAAACAAAGAGGATCACCCTCAATGGCCCCCAAAGAGTTTAAAGGGGTAGGGGTAGGGTGGTGGTGTCGGGGAAGTGTGCTGGACAGGTGAAAATAGTAGCCTGCTACATTACATTAAAGTTAACACTTCTTTCTAAGCAAACTTTCCCAGGATGTAAATTACTTGACAGAAGGGACTGACTATGGGTATTATCCCTGTTTATACCTATCATAGACAAGGCCCTATGAGGGATAAACTGTGGCGTGTGTAAGAAGCAGTGAGAGGGTGGTAGTGAGTTGTGGAGGAAGAAGAAGTCAAGGGTCAAGAGGAAAGCTTTGAAGTGGGGAAGGGCAACATCATTTGTGGCATTTTTTCGCATATTGAGCAAAAAAGTGAAGGGCATTACCCTGACCCCCAGGCAGAAATGGGTGGGGGTGGGAGTCTAAGAAATATTCTCTTCGTCCCCAGTGCCTATCTATCTGGTGTTTGACAGTCACATGATGTGACTGATTGGGGAGAGGAAAGACGAGGGTTGACGGGAGGTAATCACATTTTTAAACAATTGGCAGAAGTCTGGATCGAGATGGAAGTGAGCCCACATTAATTCGAAATGTCTCAACATGGGCTATATATATATACATATAACACTGTAATTGTAATGATCTTGTCTGTTCTATTAATCTATTGGTATTGTTATCATGCAGCCAGATACATTTGTTATGTGAGGTGCGGTGCTTGCATGGGGTGGGCCATTCGTACCCCACCAATGTAGGAGGGAATGTGATATTTGAAAGCCTTGTGAAAAGTTTGACCCTAAAAAATGCAATAAGACATGTGACTGGACTGGTAAAATTGGCTATTATTGATACAAGTATTTTAAACAGTTTTTAGGCACTTGTCAAGTTACATGACCCACCCCTTGTTACCCCAGGACCAAGGTGAGTCATTGCACTTAGGAGGTCAAAAAAAAATGATGCACCACGTGACCCTCAGTCACTTTTTGGGCCCTTTTAAAAATAATGAAAAAAACTGATACACCCCAGTCACTCTTAAAAGACAATCAGATAACTCTTGCTTGTTACGAATTTAAACGATTATGGACTGGCATGACTGAACCGCTCAGTAACATTAGTAGTGACTTATACGGAGAACTTATTGATTTTACAATGACGAACTGTGAGACCACCATGCTAGTGGACCACTGAATGTTTTTACCTATATGACTCACCTGTCCAAGGTTAGTGGATGGATTGCAATTGACAATATCAGGCCTGTATGCCAGAATGCACTTCTTCTTTCCCCACAACCATATACCCAAAACGTTTGTTTTTGTTGTTTTTACAATTGTTGATGATGTGATGTTGGTGTCCGATTTAAAAGAACTGCCACTTCATTAATCTATTGGCTGTGATCACACCAGTTACTTATGAGTGATGAACTTTCGCCTGAATTGAAGTGATCCTCACCAGAGACTTGCCTGCAGGTCGCTTGCATCAGTGTTACGATCGCTGGTACTTCCCACACTGAATGGGAGGAAAACTTGACCTCACTGGTTATGAATCTTAACTTTACCTTCTCTCTCCAAAATACACTTACTCACCCAGGTTTTGTTTTCAGTTATTTTACTTCATTGCCCTCAGATGACTTTTTTGACCTTGGTCAAAAGCTACAAGCATCTCTTGCGGTTAGTAAATATTGGCAGTTGATTGGGTCGTTTTGGGTCAAGTTGTGGTTTGAAGCCTTGGCACACACATCTTGCAGGGTTTGATATGGCTGTGAATATCTGGTGATACCCACGACCTTGTAAGGGGAACATGTCGGGGGGGGGGGGGGGGGAAAGGAAAAGGAATCACTACGCAGAGTGCGTTCTTGTTCCGATCCTTGCTGGAGGCGAATGAATCTAGGCAGTCATGTTGGAGTGCGTCTGTTTTGTGTGGTGGTGTTGTTATTATAGCGTGTATGTGATGTTGTGATGTATACGTGCGTGTGTGTGGTGTGTGTTTATGTGCGTGGGCGTGCGACATCTGTCTGCAAGCGACTAAGGAACGCAAGTAGGTATGTTCCAAGTTCAAATTTTGGTGGGTGGGTGGGTGGGTTTTTGGTTGCACATAGTATGAGATGGAATACTATGTTGTGTCGGCCCCGTGAGGTCGAGCTCACTCGAGGGGGGTGGTAACCAAGGGCAGACCTCGAAAAGCCCGTCAGCACAATTTTTAGAAAACGGAGGCATGTATGAAGTTCACATTGAGTATGGGTCGCATATATTGTAAAAAAATCACCATATGGTT
>JAODTK010002266.1:0-177697 GCA_026419785.1 Sclerodactyla briareus | reverse complement strand
AACCCGTCAAAGTGGGGCAAGTCTACGATGATGTCAGCCCGGAGGTCTTTGGCTGCAATGACACCTGCGGACAGACAAACAGAAGGTGAGGTTTCTCAAAATGCTTAGGCTCGCTGCTGTTTTGCAATTGCCGTGATTGTTTCTGCCATCGTGATCTGATATCTTGACAAGTGTATGTGCCAGTCATACACAGGTTCAAATTTAAAGGGATGCATATTTTTGTGTAGCAAAAAAATGCTACCCATAATTGGTTTTGCATAGAATTTATTCATTTTGTGTAGCTTTGTCCTCACATGAAAAAAGTCATTACAATTTTCTTTTTGCTACTCTAGGACTATGCGGTTGAATTGATATTAACTGGTACATGAGGCCCAAGTTCAGCCTAAAATCCGAAAATACACTGTCTGAAGGACACTTCGTGAATAATGTGCTTCAGACTTGCTGAAAAATTGATATAATATTATCCCGTTTAAAATGTCTGTTAAGTTTTCCACCATTGTAATGTGATTAAAAACAAAACAGATTGCAGGTGTTTACTACGTTATTTTAGTGCTTTTGCTACGGTGCTACCAGAGCACATGGTCAAGATTAGGAAATTTGTACCTGTGCCAGTTAGTGGAATTGGAATGTCAACGAGAGAGAAGCACTGGTGGCATCATATTAATACCCACATTGCTGTCACATTGCTGTGTGCAGACTGTCTTGACTGCTAGTAAAAAGTGTTTTCTCCCATTGTCTGCCAAAGTTGAAACGAGTAGGCATGCGAACATTGTGCGGTGCTAGATCGCGATCGACTGTCAACAGTATATTGTGGACTATTACCAACTACTGTGCGCGGCTTTATTACTGGTATCGGTCTCAGTACCGGTACTTGCAGCACGTTAGTACTCGCAGCAAGACGGTCAACTGCACATTATGTTACCAAGTACGGGCGGAAGGAAATTACCCGTATGGACTACAAATTCCGGGTTGGGGGTGAAGGTGGGGACTAATTGGAATTACCAACGCCAGTGCTGTCATAATTGTTTTGTTTTTTTCTGATCCAGCCGCCGCGGGCATCGCAATCTCTATTGCAATCTGTTAATTGGATTTAAAACTGCCCAAGTGTGTGCGAACTGTTGGGTTTGCATTATTGCCGAATATCCCAGCCGCTGCGGACATCGCAGCTTCACCCTTACGTAACATGCAAAGTTGCTAGTTCACTTGCCCAATGCTGGCCCTACTTTTATAAAATAGTCCTGCTTGGAACATGTGGTCATCACCTATGCCGTTCACAAGCATTCATGTGCTCCAATTCCCACAGAATGCTACACAAAGATACCAAGTTACACGGACCGACGCAAAGAACCTCTCGCACACACTTAACCTCGATAGCAATTTTTCCCATAGCCTCTATGATTAAGGAGTGCATTTATTCACGATCGTCGATCAGCGATACTGACACATGTGGTAATTTGAATTAGGCCGACAATTCTTGAATGAACGATCGTGATTAATTAGACAGTGGGTGATAAAACAGCTATCGATCGATTTAGGAATCGCGCAACCCTATTATACACACTATTTTTTTGCAATTTCAGGTTGAGAAATCTATGCGCGAACACATGATGTGCTATATATATGTAGCTCGTAAAGTACAGCGCTAGCGTAGGCCAATATTACTGCTGCTGTGGCCGCCGCCGTGCCGCGGGAGGTCTCGGTGATTTACAGTGAGGATTTATGAATCCATTCGAGCACTTCGTGAGCTCGATTTTCGTCCGATAATTTCTAGAATTAAAAATTTTGAAGCCAACATTTTCGAGTATATGTTATTTATTCTTTGCTGTGTGCAGTCATGAATTTTTTCAGATAACTAAGGTCAAGTTGTATCGAATTTTTATGCTATACATTTTTAGAAATACATCGCAATGGCAGCAAGTGTGTCACATTTTGCGATGGATTACGGCTAAATTGAACGCTGGTCATACAGTAGCTACTTTAATGTGAAAGTTACTGTGAAGTTGTTGAATTTGATTTGATTTTTGATTGATTTGATAATGAATTCTATGGGTTAAGGAAGCCAATTAAGGGTAATCAATGGACAGCTGTATTGATCGTGGATGAGCACGGCGATAATCGTGGTTCTCTTCTGACTAGTGCTAAGCAATCAATGAGAGGCGGTTTTTTTTTTAAAAACCAATCCCAACCTGCTCCCGGGACCACCATTTTACGTCCCATCCAAAAAGACGTTCATGAATTCCAGACCTGACAAATTTCTTGGAACCTGGAGAAGTTCAACATGACTGCTCCCAGTGAACAGACGAGACTTATTGCAAAAATACAGCCCCCAAATAACACTCCTACATGTCTGTTTCCATGATTTTTTAGCTTCTTATAAAATATCTTGCATATTTACAAGGGAATCTCGTATTGTCTAACAACATTGATTTATGGGACTACCTAGGCGTAGCAACACCAACCATGTACTGTAGCCTAGGCTAATTATGAAAATCGGCAAATTACTTTTAGCCCCTGTGATTGTTTTCAGTGCTTTCCATCAAAATTGCACTTTTATTGTCAAGATTGATTACCTTCCTAAACCTGGTGAATAACCTCATATAATTAATAGCTCTATATGCAAAATTTACGTCGTCGGGCTAAAAATGATAGGCAATACAAAATATTACCCCTCCACGCAACATTTCAATAGGAGGTATTAATTGGTCAAGAGATATTGCCATGCAATACAGACAGTACAAAGGCAGAGTGGCCATATTCTAGTCTAGAAAGAGTTTAGGTACAGAACATGAATATCAGTTTGGGAAATGCGGTAACTTAACACTGGACTCCATCAAACCCTGGTGCTATGTACATATGAGATAGCTAAATGTATGCAACAGATTGTAGGGCCAATGTGCTCCTAAGAAGGGAAAATCTTCCATTTCAAATCAAACAATCAGTGAATGGCAGCACCCACCACAAGTCCCCTCTGTATTTATTATGTGCTAGACTACTACATTTATGAAGACAAATAAGTAACTTACTCCATCGCCTAAGTTACAATCGACCCTCAGCATCGTGTGTGATTTCTACCGTTCTATGTGAAAACAAAACACAAATGACATGAAGAGGTGCAGGAAACACAATATTCAAATGAAATGATAACTAATGATTACAGTATTTGCTGCAAATTGATGTGGAAAAGTGTTATTGATATGATAGGAACATTAATAGGGCCTCCAACCTCATGGAAAATCTTTCCAAATTTCTCAAAATCTGAAATTCTGCACTGTCCATTTTGTACTTCTGTTATCTCCATGCAGCATATACTAATGGTGGTATTTGTCAGACCCTACTTTTCCCAGCCTGATGGTGGGACAGCATCAGTAGCACCAGGATGGGCATTGGGTACATTTTTGTCATCTGGTAATATTGGATACTTTTTCCATGGCAACTCCAACTGAGACAGGCACGTCTGCAATTTTCAGGCAGGCATTTTCTTTGCTGTGTATATCACTGTCTGTTGCTATCAGAACTGCACGCAAGGAGAACAATAAATATGCGTGATATAGTCTGTGTCACCTCATCCTAACAGACAAGGCGATGCCCAAAAAGTGTCTCGTCTGGTTGCGCGATCGGTGTTGTATTATTCACTACACAAACAACCAACTACTTCATTCAGACCATCGTCATGACAAACGAACATCACATATTTTCACATATAACACACATCCCCAGGTAGAAGAGAGGAAAGAACCAGAAAGCTAAAAAGCTTAGTCATCCTGACTCTTTCTGACAACCCATAGCCAGACACAAGGACAAATGGGAGATTGTACCAGCGCATCATGGGAAACATAACGTCTGAAAAATTTAACATTTTTCCCAATTAAATGAAATTCCATAATCTTGTAAGATGCTACACACTAATTTCCAAGATTTCAGCCTCTGGTGACCTCAAAACAATAGGTTTCATGTTCATGTTACCATCATGACCTCTGACCTGACCCCAAAATGATAGGGTTCACACATACCAAGTATGAGCTTCATCCATTCAGGTGGGGTCGTTGGGGTTGAGTCACAAGCCCTAATTGGCCAAAAATGACTTTTCACAAAATTTCATATTCGACTAAAATCACCCCTGACCGAAACAAAAACAATGGGTTTCTGTACTCCAATAGGAGAGTACACACCAAATTTTCAACCCGATCAGACTAACCATTCTGGACTTATCATGCTCACAAGGTTTCAGACTTTGACCTCTGGTAACATCAGATGACCTCTGACCTGACCCCAAACAATAGGGTTCATGTACTCATCATGGGTAACACACATATACCAAGTATGAGCTTCATCCATCCAGATGGGTCGAAAAGTTATCATGTTCACAAGCCCAAATGGTCCGAAATATTGAACTCTCACAAATATGAGCATCTTATAACAGCCAGTAAAATTTTCACAGAGCTCTGGTGTACACTCCGTTCCTCAGTGCTTTATTTCTAACAGGCGCTATTTCTGATGGAATTCAAAATCAAATTCCATGACACAACACACATCCATCCGAAAATGGTTAACAGACCATACTACTGAGTTTGGGAACTTCTTACCAAGTTGGAAATTGGAATAAACTATACAACTTAGGCACAAACATGACCTCTACTGAACCCATCTTACCTCCAAATGATCAGGATCAAAGGTGGATCACATCTACCAAGTTTTGTGGAATCCAACAATTTTCAAAATTGCATAAATATGGCAATTAGACACCAGTAATGACCTCCAGTGACCCTGACTTACTTTCAAATTCTCGGGAACCATGGTAGACCACAGCCACCGAGTTTTCGTTGAAAATCCGACACAAAACTTGAAAAATTCGCAAATTAGACCATTTTTAATTATCATAATTTAGGCTGAAAATCTTAATCAGTTCATCTTCCTGTCATCCAGGTTCTACATGCCAAAACATCACGTAGCACGACGGTTCTGCATTAATCTTGCCAACAAGCTTAAACAATCAATCACATAAAATAAGCTAAGTACCCAACTTAATAGGGACTTGCTCCGAAATTCTTATCTTATATGTGTATCAACAACCTCGGTTGTACACACAAAATCTGTCATATCGCTTCACGTTTGTGAGGAAATCCTGCTAACGAGAAAGGGTGAAATACACACACACACTACACGCCAAAGTGACCACTGAAGTCTCTTCATGAAGTTTGTTCAGGCGAGACCGAAAACATCAAGCATACTGGGGACTATTAGATTGGTAAACGAAGTGTACAGTTCAACTGACTGGCAGCAATCAAGTTCCTCCATTCAAGGGTAATGACATAAATAACCACTCACCTTCCTGAGACATGGTATGTATATCATCTGGTCTGGTAGCATGGGGCCCAAACACTGCATTCTCAGCCCAAAACATAATACTGCTAGAGATTCTCCCGGAATCCCTGCAATTAAATCAAAGATGGAGAAGTGAATAATCCTGCACAGTCGGTGTGTTGTGACATATTTTTATCACCTTTGCCAGAAATCTCTGTACTAAAGTTAAAGATATATATGTAGGTCTAAACAATTATTGATTAATGGGATGCAAATTATTATGAAACACTTGTGAAAACCGCCAGTGAGCTATCTATATTTTGATTATGGACTGATATGAAAATGTGTAGCATTACATGCTTCATATGAAGAACATTTTTCGATGCCCTTGCTCTACCATACTATTTAATAATGCTGGCAATAAATGTAGGCCCAAGCTGTGGCACAGAGGATTTTGGGGAAGTTTGTTGTTATATAAACTCAGAGATATCCCAATGTTTAGCGGAAAAGAATTGAGGAGCACACATGTTCCGTTTTTTGCCATTTTCCTATTGATAATGTGGGTGCAGGTTCTTTAAATTTGCGGCTATGTGCCGTATTGTGGGTGTAGTAGGTTCAGGTATGCGTGTGACAATAAGTTGATCGGTTGCAGGTTGTGGCTGGAAGAAAAAGATTCTCATGCTGCTGCGGATGTGGTGTGATTGTGCTAAGGAGATCTCTTGAATGTAGTAGTTTGTTCGCGTGTGCTTCGCAAAACTCCACTGGTTTGTGAATCGTAGCTTACAATACTCACCCACCCCACCACCTGCCATGAATCTGGCAAAACTTTTAGTAGTACGGCTGGCCACCTATCATCCTCATTTTGCCAGCGTGTAATGCATGGGGGTGAAGAGCACAACCAGTACAATTATGGGGTTAAGTTGAGTAAGGGGAAGGAGATAGCAGTATGTAGAAGTTTCCCTTGAACCAAGGTCTGCATTTCTAGTGAGTTTGAATTATCTTCCCAAATCGGCTTCATCCGCTGACCAGTCAGACATCAACTCATAATATTCATATATTTAAATCAGGTTTAAATGACCTAATTGAAAAGGGTGGGCTTTGGGAGAGATGATAAGCTTGAATCACTGTATTTTTTCATTGTGTGTTCCCAGATTACGGTTCTCGGATCAATTCGTGAGAAACATAGTTTCTCGCTGACGATTTTGCAGTTGGGGTATGGCGCCGTATATTTTAATTGCCTTTATTTCCCGGACTGTATCGACTTGATTCCGTAACTTCCAAGAGAACAAAAAGACTTATAGGTTGCTGTGGGGATGTATTGGCAGCAATAAGGTCTTTTTATTGAATGCTGTAATGATGTTAAATGACGGAAATTATTGTGATGACTAAGAAAGAATGGCACCGTCTCCATTAGGATGAGAGCTAACACATCACCGTCTGACAGCTGCCTGAAGCCCCCAGTACTGCTGAGCTCCTCAACAATCTAGCTTCATACCGGCACATGCTAGTCTGGAGGTTGGAAAACAGAGCACATGATATCAACAATCATTTCATGCTCATTTTCAACTAGTCTGGAGGTTGGAAAACAGAGCACATTGATATCAACAATCATTTCATTCTCATTCAACGTATGCAATCCACAGGGACCCTAGGTTGGACATACACGAGTGACTCTTCATCAAACATATCCTATGTATTCTAATAGACTATGTAAACTTCTCTAGACAGCCTCAGTTATCTTCTATCCACTCTAGGTGGCCAAACCACCGACTCTCTCTCTTGAGCACCAATGCTAATTGAGGGAATATATCCATTTTGTATTTTGTTTTTATCGTGTCTAATAACTCACCCCCCGCAGGAGTTCTACTAACTTTTCCATCAACACTACCAATCACACATCTCTCATGGCAATGTTGGTACTAAGGGAAGGGGACGTGGGATTTCCCCTGCTAATTGTTGAAATCTCTCACAAAAAATTATGTCAAGAGGGACATTCCCTCCCAAACGTTCTGGGTTTTGGGGTTGTTTAGTGTTACAGTATATGCAAGTCTCTCTTTTCACTTCTAAATTCCATCCTATAATAATTCACAGGGAGGGAATTCCCTCCTTGATTGAAAAGCTTAGCACTAACACTGTCTCATGGACCAATGACTTTCCAAAGTTAAGGTAATGCCTTAATTCTTGTAGAAATCAAGAAGAATATTTGCATGTTTGTGCAATAATGTAGATTATTTATCATTGAATGATGGGATGGCTTTTGATGCAATACACAAACCTCAGAGGCCACTTATGGAAAGTTGTATGGACCTCGGGTTTGGATTAGTACATACATATTAGTACAAACAATTGATCCTGCAGCTTCTAAAACAGGGCTCCAAACTTTGGTTATATTACCGTCAAAGACGACCACATTTTTTCATTCTTCAGACCTACAGTCCGATTTCCCTGTGCTTCTATCAGGACACAAAACTCACAAAGTTGGTCGAGATATGCTTTTTCAGGGGCATGAGCCATTTGATAGCTACTCGTCAAAATTATATAGTAGTTGCACAGACTTCTTTGAATGGAGATATATTGATATATTACTCTACAATTGTGGAAAGCCTCTATTTTCTTATATCGACACAGGCTCGACCGAGTCTTGATTGTTCATACAGGAGTTGAACCTGGGGCGAATTGCCTCTCGGTGTAGCAAATCATTGTCGAGGTTGGGGTGCTGATTTAATGATTCCCTTTCGAGTAGAACACTGGTGTTATCGTTGCAGAGTGTCCAAGAACAATTTTGCCACTAGTGGGCCCCAGATCGGTTTAAATAAATGACACTATAAAGGTTGTTTGAAGAAGATTGATGATGATGGAAAGTTTCACTTTGCTACCATCATTGTTAGGTTGGGCAGTCCCCCCCCCCCATTTGGGTAATTTTGTGCCCTGTAAGGCACAGGACCCGCCGCACTCTAGTCATTACTCAGAGCATCAGGCTATATCAGTCGTCACTATGCAACTAGTCTCTATGTACCTTGCTTTTGATGCAGAGACCCCCTGTGTCATAGACGATTCCCTTGCCGACCCAGGCTATGGACTGCGTGGCGTCAGAGGGCCTGTGGCTCAACACCACCAGGGCAGGGGGTGGACGGCTGCTTTCCCTAACACACCAAGATACCCTGAGAGGGAGAACCAAGAGAGGGAACCATGAGAGGGGGGTAACAACAAGACTACAGAGCTATAGACGATATACAGGTCGTGTTTTTTTGTTGGTGTCATGATTACCCAAGAAGTTCAGATCAACCACAATAACAATTATCACAACACAGCAAAAAAATTCACAGATTTTATTCCTTCTGTCAAAATTGATAGACTATTTGTAGTGTACTACCATCAGGTCCCCATTTAGCACCTGGGTTGAGAGAGGCAATGGAGATGTTCTTGTCTTGCTCAAAGGCACAATAAAAAAAACCTATTGGTCTCTTGTGGGAATGCATACCTGATTCAGCATCAGCATCTGGAGCTCTCTCAACTGGTCAGCATATCCTCAATTGTTGGAAGTGGCATAACCGATTCCCCTCTGTCTGAAATTTATTCTCTCTGATGAATATCTACTTTGTCAGAGTGGACTTTTACCAAATCATAATAAATATGGACTTTTCATGATCTACAAGCCTCACTTTTTACACCAAACTTAAGATTTCTAGCGAACAAACACAAAATGGGGAATTTAGGCATCCAAATATTTAATATAACATTATATCCAACTGATTTTATGCATTTCCATCAAGTTTTGAACAAAATTGTGATATTCAGAAGGAAAATTGAACATTTAGGTAGAACAAATAATAGCACATTTGTGGATTACCTCCAAATCCTTTGGTCTTCAGTTCTTCATCTCGTATGATCAGTATTTCACTTCCAACCTCTTGAGCTACTTTCTTTGCCTCCTGTTTAGACAGAATTTAATCAATTTAGAAATAAAGGAACAAATTCATGCTTTCTATAATCCCAACAAATGTTCAGTGTAATATGTATCAAGTATTTCCGTATAATATCTCATACTTACATAGCTCAAGCGCTTTATTACCCCTGATCATTAGTGACTTGACTCCCCCATCCTATACAGTACAGGCTTCTGGCTTGATCACTTCTGACACAATTCTGTCACTCATCTCGTACCTTGGGGACTTTACAATAGGGTGTTTCCACATACAATGCTCAGCCACTATTCACAAATCACCTGACAAGGTCTCTTCCCTACTGGTGGTTGGGTAGCATGGGACACTCAAGGCTCTGTCCGCTCCATTACAGAGGAAGACCTTGGGTTCCCACTCACAATCAACGGTTTCACAGTTTGGAGCTCTACTTACAGAGCTGATTCGCCTCCTACTCTAGAACTGCTAGTTGTGCTTTTAGTAGCAGGAGGCAAATAACCATTGCAATGGTTGTTCATCCAGCGAGTGTTCCCCTTAAAAAAAAATAGCCTTAATTCAGTTCGGGACTAGATTGAGGGGGTTTAGCCTTTTTGGCTGGATTCCATTCTGCTACTATTTGGATAGACTCAGTCAAAAGTGCAAATCGTGAACATTTGGGATGAATCTGGGCAGATCTTTAAAAACTAAATCTGTGCTCATGGTCAAAATGGGATTTCCCCTAATGCTAACTTCAACCTGCTCTAGATAAAAATTCAATGGTATTTGAAGGTGTCATTATCGGTCGGCTTGTTAGCATCGAAACTGTGTGTGGGATATACTGAGTGAAAAACTTCTGCTTGGCTCAGGAGGGAATGAAGAAGGTCCGTTTAGTGTGTAAGTCAAAAGGAGGCCCTAATAGTCCATTGCAACCAGCAACACAGTAAGAGA
This sequence comes from Sclerodactyla briareus, assembly GCA_026419785.1. Classification (NCBI taxonomy): domain Eukaryota; kingdom Metazoa; phylum Echinodermata; class Holothuroidea; order Dendrochirotida; family Sclerodactylidae; genus Sclerodactyla; species Sclerodactyla briareus. Next base: position 167,549 of record JAODTK010002266.1, on the reverse strand, counting down.
TAGAATCAGCTGAGTCGGTATATCTCCAGACTGTTTGATCGAAAGATCGTCAGTTCGAATGTTGAGGAGAGAATGATGAGCTTTTTCTGAAGTGCCCTTGAGTGAGGCACACTCTACCCAGGTGCTATAGGAATGCTATGAAGTACAACCCATGTTTGGTGAAGCTGCCGCCACAACACTCTCCTGGATTGTAGGATTTGTTGTGATTGTATCAGGTTCTAAAATTGTCCAAGTATGGTTCTCTCTTTGGTTCGTTCTCTGTTCTATGTTACTACTAATACGAGTCATCACCTTAAGCTTTGAGGCAAATGATGCAGATTGGGCAGATCTTTGAATTATGACTACACCTATAGGTCTATTGACAGAATTTAACTCAGGCAAGTTGCCTACGCAATGCAATGATATATGAACAGGTAATGTGCCGACTTGAATAATCGGTACCTCTACAAATTCATCCGTCGTCATCTCGTTTCATTGCTTATCGACGATACACTGTGACAGACGAATCCCTTCAGCTGCATTCGACAGAGCCTTCACCTCTGCATCAGTGAGGGCCCTGCTGTCGGACCCAACCAGGACAAATTCCACCGTCACCCTCCGCTGACTGACTTTGGCATACCCTGATTTATATTCGGAAGAGGGGGAAGCCCGGGGCGACAGCACAGCCGGATGCAAAGACATTCTGGCGCTCACAGACGATCTGAAACAAAATAGTTGTTTTCATTAGGGCTTCTTCATACTGTACATTTAGAACAAGTGGGGTTATAACCTGCTAGTCTTCTTTCCCAATCAGTGTTTTTTTCCATTTTGCATTTAGTATGTTTCAACCAACCTGATCCTAAAAGGTCGAAAGAGAGAAAATTGCCAGTTAGCAGATAACAGCAACATTCAGAAGCAATAGAGGTGGATATAGTTTGCCAGCCACTAGGTGCACACCAGTGCTGAAGGACTTGAGTCCAAACTCGGTCTCGAGACCAGTCTCGAGTCCTTTTTTTCAGGGACTCTGACTCGAAGTTCAATGACTCGGACTCAGACTCGACCCAAAGGACTCGTGGACTCGGTTTTGTTCCTGGTCCGAGTCCCTCTATTTTGTCAACAAATACAGAACTGATTTTTATACGTCGTAACAAGACAATCAAAATAATACGCACAACGCTCTACCGAAAAGTATCCCAAACTGTTTCCCCTTCCACGTAACTTCCCACTGCCGATGTCTAAATCAGGAGGGAATTACAATCAATCTCACACACGCTAACACGCTCGCTGTTTAAACGGTCACTTAGTCCATAATGAGATAACAGATACATGTAACGAAAAACTATACTTTGTGCCGACAAGTTTGCTAGTTAGAAGGAACTGTTTGCATTATAATCATGCATGGACAAATATATCCATATTTTCTAAACGAATCAACTGAATGTGATAACCCCCCTAACCGAACGTACAGCATATTCTGTTTATAATGATACATAACACGAACATTAAACACAACCTGGAAATACTGTTTTCGGAAGATTTATAGCCTAGCTCTCACCTCAACTTGTGCCAATGTATATGTTAGGATACTTTCTTAACCGTGTGCTCTCATATTCTGTTATCGAAAATGACAGTGGGTATTCTACTTTTCTGCCTACATTGTAAATCAATGTGAATAGGTAATGGCGGAAGTTACCGGCAGAGCGGTGTAATTCTCTATAATTCATTGGGGTGCAATTGCTTTTATCCCTGCGAACATTTGCAGTAACCCTTCCGATATCTCTTGATCGATATGCGTCAGCTCCTTTTTTTCATGTGGCATCCATATATTAACCAATGGGTGGAGTAGTCATAGATATGTTATGTGAAATCAAGTGTGTTCACAGGGAGGGTGGATGGGTTTCAATGTGAAAAAGCTCCATAAAAGAAAAGTAGATGAATGTGGGAGAGAGCAATTTCATTCTCTATGCTTTCAATGCTAGTTATGCATGGCAATCATACTTTTACAATTTATTTTCAAATTAATAATGTCATATTTTTTTTTATTGGAATGTGCCTTTACGCTTTCGCATGAAGCTCTAACCTACAAGACAATTCTTGCACCCAAAGTATAGTCATTATTGCCCTGTACATCTCAGCTATCAGAGTAAATCATTAGACCTCTGACATTCCGTGAGTAGCGCACCTTTCATGAGGTATGACCCACCCAGTACTCTATTTAAAATTCTTGTTATGTCAGTATACTGTCGATCAGTAGCCCTGGCATTCAAAACATTGCCCGGTACATAGCAAACAATACAGCGGTTGTTAAGTTTTACCCTAAATTTGTAAAATAGTACAGGTCGAATTTGCATAAGGGCTCGAGGACTCGGACTCGACACTGGGGGACTCGGACACTGTGACTCGAATCGGAAGCCTCGGATCGGGACTGAGATACTGATGACTCGGACTCGGATTGAGAGGACTCGACTCCAGCACTGGTGCACACTACTAGTACCTATAAATCAGTGACTAATTTCAAATTCATTAGTACTGACTGTTAACCATGTCTACCAAAGGAGTACTAAATTATGTAGGAATGTGACTAAAATTGCCTAAATTTTGCAAATTGTGCACATTAGCCCGTTGACTTTCATGACCCATACTCAAATTTCAAATATCTTAGTATCCACGGTGGTGGAACTGCACACAATACGTTTCATGCATATCCAGCGAACTTTCAGTCACAGTGAATGACTTCCCGAGAACCTGCGAGGGTGAGTTCCTATGGTTGGATATCAATCGATATGGCCACTAAGTGGGGCAGAGCATGGGTGGGACGGCAAGTGAACAATGACCTAGAGGGTGCCCCAATTGAGGTCGTGAAGCAATTCTTGTGGGGACGCAGGCTTGTTCCGGAATAAAAAAAAAAAATCTGAGAGTACCCAAAAATTACCCAAAAATTACCCGAATTGAACGATTGCAGTCAAAATCCTACAAAATTCACCCTAGAAACTCATATTTAGGGTTTCATCAGCGGCCGTTCTCATGTTTTTTTCCTGAGTGAATCTGGCATATTTTGCTCAAATGTCGCTGGCCACCCTGCTACTGTATATTCACTATATTGTGTTCACATACAACTACAGTACCTGTACTACAGATAAATGTGGGTCGAACAATATAGCTGTGTAGCGTGTAGTGTCAGTGTCACTTCATTATTCCGGAGACACAAACTGGGGATGTGCTCGGATGGCGTTACATGAAATGTGGTCTCCGGCACCCCGCCTTGAAAAGTTTGGGAATCACTGCAATTAGGAAAATCAAATCTACAGTGGAATTACCATTGGCTACTAGGCTGCTTCTCACAGCTGTACATGTCCATCAAATTCATGACATCATGATCCACATCCCAATTTTTCTTTCAGAGTGAGTAACAATTACTCATCATCATCATAGACAGTTCATCATCAATGTTCCATGCTGGCATGGGTTAGACGGAGGTCTCCGACGCAAGCCCGCTTCCACTCTATTCTGTGCAAGAGCACGGTCTCTACCTACTGCTGCAAGAATACTACGAATAACCTCATCCCAGGTCTTCCGGGGCCTACCTCTGCCACCCGGCCAGTCACCTCATCTCCCGACTTCTATACCCAGTTATCATCCTGCATTCTTTCAACTGGCCAAACCACCCTCAATCTACGACTCTGGACACACTCACTAATTTTAGCAAGACCCACACGATCTCTCAGCTCATCAGAAGGCTTCCTATCCTTCAAGGTCCAGCAGCACATCCATCGAATCATTCTCATATCATTCCTGTCCATTCTTATCAAGTCGTCTGTTTTTATTGCCCAGGTCTCACTGCCATAGAGCATGACACTCCTGACACAAACCTCGAAAATCCTCCTTTTCATATGATAAGAACACTTCGTTCTCTAGAACTGAGTCATGGCAAAAGCTCTCTAAACTTCTTCACCCACTTCAATTCTAGCCACTGCATCACTAAGCATATCACCTAAATAACAAAACTATCCACTGACTCCAAGGTATCCTCACCTATGACCAACGACTGTCCTGCTATAAATAGGTGTAACTCCCTCATTACATTTTTGTGAAGTTCATTAGTGACTCAAGTCAGGTTGTGTCACACTTTGGCTTTACTTACCATATGAATTCTTCGGCAGCACCATTGTAACCAGCTCTTCACTAGTTTATGAATGGCATGGACCTCGAGGGGTGTTGTGACGGCTGACACTGAGTGGTAGGGCGGCTAAAGTGGCATTGTTGCACCACATAGAAATGGTATCAGTCGGGGATGGGTGCAGGCTGGACACAGAGAACTTGAAGGTCTGTGAAAATATTGAAGTAGCATAAATGGTAGAAGGATATTACCTATGTTGGATGGAAACTTGTGGGTAGTGTAGTGGGTACCACCCTTCAGCCAATCTTTCCGCTAAATGGAAAAGAAAATACCTGAATCAATAATCTACAGTATGGACAAACAGGCTATCTCAGTCTTAGGATTATGTGCACATACTTACATAGCCAGGCTTCCTCTTTTAGATTTTGAAATTTTCATGATTATTAAGACCTCAGGAGAAGAACTGTATCTGTAGGCTCCACGCTAAACAAGAGCCCAGGAATATATATCAGGAAGGTTGCTGGAGGTCGCGACAGACGAGAACATAATCACAACAAATCGTGATTTTGCGGGCTTGCTCCATTGACAGCTAACACACAGTGCGGCATTATTGCATAATGTATACCCATTACCCATATGTCCTGGATATATGAGATTAGTGTATACATTTATAGGCCGAGGGAATGAGAGTCATAGAATACCGTACTGCTGATTTTCAAAAACACATGAGGCCTTTTTCATTATCTATTCATTATTCATTATTCTGAGACGCTTACCAGAAGCAAGCAAAATCATCCCCAATGATATAGTTGATATCTCCACTTTCAGTGTTGGAGTCGATGCTGCTGCATATCCGAGGCCGGGCCGAGGCCGGCACCCTCGAGGCCGAGGCCAAGGCCGCACCCCCGAGGCCGAAGCCAAGGCCGCACCCCCGAGGCCGAAGCCAAGGCCGCACTCTCGAGGCTGACGGCCTCACCTTACGAGGCTGAGGCCGGGCAATAATATTACAGCTATATTCCATGGTTTGAATACATGATAATTTGTTATGTCCTTCCCCCCATGGCTTTTACAGCTAGTCATTATGATTAGTATTATTCGTGACAAAGGTTCAAGGCCCCCAATGAGGTTTGAACAAGCACAAGTTGCTATGCAACAAATTTTATTCCTGAATGTCATATGTGAAAATGCCTTGTAAAAATGTTAATGCTTGTGAAATTTGCTTGAAGGCTATCTTCTCATCAAATTTACCATCAGTCCATCCCCTTAATGCAGATGAACACCAGTTACTTAGGCTTTTGCCACCACATACAGGGCATAGAGAGGATATAGAGCAGGGTACTTGATCTGGCTGCCATCTTGGCTATAGGCAGTAAGCAGTACATTTACTCAATGGATCCAAAACATGTAGCTCAAACCTAACGACAAAACCAAACCGAAACGCAACGAGGCTTAAGATTCCTTGACTGCCTTGACCATTGTTGAACTCAGAGTTTTGACCTGACTCAAGAAGAAAGGGACCTTGTAATCATTGTGGGAAGCCTACATACCAAGTATGAAACTTGATCCACAAAGTGGGGTCGAGGAGTTATCGTGTAATAAACAAGCCAGGCGTCACAACATACACACAAGTACTACATACATACATACATACACACACTGTCAGAACTGCATAGATTCCCTTAAGTCAAGGAAATCAAAATAATTTGGGGTGATTTCGTTATGTACAGACACAGACTACACAGAAAGTTGTCACTGTGTCAGTCAGGCTAATTTGACAACTATGATACTAAATGTGTTTAAATGATCTTCTTGAATACAAAATTGCAATTGAAGCACTGCCAGGAGACGCCAGTAACTTTGTAGGCAGGACAGTGCCAAAGTCCTGCAAAATATATAAAGTTATATCAAAGGATAACTTCAGGATGAATAGAGGCTAATCTATCAGCTGGAGAAAAAAAATAATGCGTCAGTCCATGCCTTTGAGGTTCATAGGACTTTCCGTTACAGAGTTACAGTCCTTTTGTTGTTTGTGCATGTGTATTGTGCAAGATCCAAAAGCACCCCATCATGCAATAATAAATGCTGTTCATTACTGCACAACCCTGCAAAAAACCTTCCTTTTTTATGGAAGTACACCTTATTTTCACTCACAACCATCAGTATTCAGTCTATGGGAGAGGGGGGGGGGGGGGATTGCTGTAGGGGGTTGTCAGTGGTGGTGGTAGGTACTTTTGTTGAGAACAAGACAACAGCACCTCTGCTAATGAATACATGACGCTGTCAACCTCGTTGCTGACGGGGTACAAAACTTGCATCTGTGTTTTTTGTTTCCTTTTTCTTCAAACTCCTCGTGTTCGTAATAACCAAACCTATGGCCTGAGAGTCGGTAGACATCGTTGTAACTGTTGTCTGTTGATGTCATGTCCCCATAACGCCACACTGCGCACTAGCTATTTTGCCACTGAATATGTGCAGAAAATGAATCTTCTGCAAACTCCTACATCGCCATGACACTGACACTCGACCGTCACGAAAATGTAGGCCGATCAACGATCGATTCCCATAAAAAAAGTTCTATAATAAATGCCCGGCCCCACGTGTACCCAGACTCACCGAGTGAACTGTGTCTTATGATCGTGTTCACTCGTAAGGGTGGATCGCACGATCTGCGCACTCAAACTCAAATCCCGCACAAAATAATTTATATGTGGGAATGACTCGCAATGGTTTCCATAACAGGAATAGTAAATTTTGCAGTCTTTTCAACCATCACGATCTCGTACTTCAGCCACAATTGTATGCTCCTCAATATCATTGTGTGGCAACATCGTACACGGCCAGAACATGAGAGAAAACACCTATATTTCACGCCGTACACACGATACGTTTGATTGACATGATTTTCGTATAACTGCTTCATGTACACATTCTATGTTTACCATGTGAAATGGGACCAAGGTCACTGTAAAATAAAGTTAAAATCTGCAAACTGGAAAAACATCCAAAGAATGAAACAACATGTAGATGTGTGGAAACAAACACTTTTCACAAAAGACTGAATCAGTTATTTGCAAGGTGTCTTCAGATAACTCTTTCCTGATCTGGATAAGTGTGGTCCCTGTAAAAAAGCATAGCAAGTTCAGTAGCTTAGGTGAACTGCTGGCTACCTTGTGGGAATTTTTTTTTTTTTAAATTACCATTTTTGTTTTTTTTATTTATGACCCAAAATCCAATTTTGCCTGGGAAGAACATTCCACTATGGGCAGAAAATTGTTGCCGTTGAAGGATTTGCCCTTTCGGGGACAGTCATGTTGCTATGGGATGAAAGCAGGAATGGTATGGCATGGGTTATTATCCTCAGGTACCCATTGCCTATATACAGTTTAACTTGTGTAGCAATAATTTGCAGTGCAGTCCATTGGAGAGAGGGAATCATGTGATGACAAATTTGGGCCACGAGGGAGGCTGTAACCCCTTAGCCAACACATCCTATTTGAAACTGCAACGTGGCAATTTCGGCGGTATGCATGGTACCAAAGAGCTGCTGATCTATTTTCTGAGAACCCCCCCCCCAGATTTCAAAATCCCTCTTTGAAAAATTGTTAGGGGCAATTTCGCCCACATTTCAAAACCTAGCACTAACACTGATTCGATATGACTGATATCTTGACCTACTTACAGCCTTGTTCCCAGCTATTCGCGTGTCTTTATCACGTAAATCCTCCTCGAGCATCGTTGGTTGAAAGTTTCGCAGTGAAGAGCCGTGAGCGGTGGATCGGCCTAATAAATTTTATCGGGCTAGTCAAATCTTCGTTCGGGCTAGTGGAGGTTACGAGTTAGAAGCCCGATGGACAACTGCTGATCAGGTAGATATTTCGAGCACTGATGTCCTACCCATATATAGAGAGGAGTGTTTCACATGTGGCACGCTGTGCAAGATTCCCTGCTTTGTACACAAAGCTATATATTATGCGTATGTGTGCACTGTGCACTGCACTGCGGGCCGAGTGCAGCGCAAGTACATTTTATCGCATCCTTTGGGTGATACCGAGTATGCTATGTTGGTCCAAGTTGTTGCGGTAATTAAACCCATCCCGAAGCATCATTAGTGATAAATAAATATATATATATCTTAATTTTATCCTACTTTAATAGCCAAAAATTAATGTCCAGCCTCAGCCCAAAACCTGAGGCCGAAGCTACGATGCCGAGGCCACAGCCTCCGACTCTGTGGCCCCCAAAAACTGGCTGGCCTCGAGTCTCTTCGAGGCTGGTCCTCGAGTCCTCCAACACGGTTCAACGTTCCGTCACATCCCTCTAGCACAAAATGTTTTCCGAACATGTTTTTCCAACCCCCTGATTTGAAATTTGTTGACTAGGGTAAATTAATATATTCTTCCATGTATTCATCCAGGCTAAGCACTCTGGCGGAGCAATCAACGATCTTTTACTGTTGATGTACTTTTTTTTCTTGAACTAGGTTTGCAAAGGGATAAATCAATTATTCCGACCGACTCTGGCGAATCTAGGCCACACGTGTGTGTGCCTTCCTTGAAGATGTGGGATGGCACTGGAATCACTGATGGATGTTTTTTCGCGCCAATGCATGTGCGAATCGAGCAAAGTATCAAAAAAAAGACTGATTTCTGAAGAAGCCGAAGGTACACTGTTGAAGCAAATTAAATTCTGGGGTGTATGATTTATTTGGTGCGATAAATATAGAAAATTTCTGACGGTACCTCTCAGCACTTGCAGGCGGTGGATGGTATTCTATGACTTTTCATTCTCATGGCCTTATGTAATCATACCAAAGAGGGTTTTCGCACATGGGCGGTCGGGCAGGTAAAATCGCTCACTCATAATTCAATAGACCCGTTTCCATGCATGCGGGCAGGTTTGCATCATCGATTTCCGGGGATTTCCCTGAATTCTTACTGGCTTGTAGCTCGCTAGTACAGTAGAGAGCAATGTATGTGCAAATCATTCCAAACAACACTGTTTCAACTCGTAAGTTTTCTTATACAAATTTTCTCTATTTTTAATTGCCAGACACCTATTTGAGCCCATATTTACATGTTTAAAACATTGCAAGTCAACTAAGTCGGCTACTAATACTAATTAATCTTTGAACATGTAATTCAATTGTGAAGTTTTAATAGTATTTTAGACACTTTTTTTTTTTTATCGCGACATTAAACACTGGTTCTTCGAAAAGTAACCACCAGTGTTCAGGTTGAACACTCTATGCGTCCGTGTTTGATAAATATAAGAATACCCGGTTCTTAAACTTATAATGCGCATATACTGTAGCCTACACACTAAAAGTAAAGTGGTTCTATATAGCGCATAAATACCACTAAACGTGGGAAGGTGCAGTGATTTTGTATGGAACGGGTCACCCGCGTGCGTGGAAACCTACACGTTTTAAATTAGGACTCGTAGTATAATAGGTTCAATGAATAAAAGTCCGTTACTAAACCAATAGACTAAAGCATAGATTCACGTGACCTCAAGCCGGAATAATAATGTGCAGCATTACTGTACAAGGAGGACTGGGCAAGGACTAGGTTCAGGGCAAGGCAAGGCCTAGGTCAACGTTACATTTACAATACAAATACAGCCGCTTGACGGTGTTGGTCACAATACGTTAGGCTATTTCAGTATTTGAAACCGATTGACTGTAACCATTTTAAACGCACGTGTTCATTCACCCTCGGTTCTAATTTCTTTTTTATAGTGTCATAGGGAACGGCTTGTAGATGTGGCAATTGACCGATTAGTAGTACGGGTTTAGTCCCTGGATCGGAACTAGCTAACTGATTCGAGTAGGAAAGTGTACTTTTGCCATTTTCTTTTGATAGTACTCGTTAGTAACTGCCAGTTGCCAGCGACTAAAAAAATTGCATTCAGATCGAGACCTGACATCATATAGGAATTATTCTGTCGAACTAAGTCACTTAAGAGTCCAATAATTCAGCGGAATAATACTTATATAACTCAATTATCTCTCATATTTCAGTCTACGTCATTCAGTTAAAATCACTGTCCTGAGCTATTGATTTTTTTTTACTAAACTGGCATCACTATTCACTAAGCGTCCCGTTATAAGGGATGTGTCCATATAATGCTCCATGTTATATATCATATAGCCTACCGATATTGGTGGGACCACCATGAGCTATTGTGGAACGGGATATAGATGTCCACAAAACTGTGGACCATCGGATCCTGCTGGACAGAAGAGAGAAAATTAGGCATCAGTGATACGTTCTGAAGTGGTTCGGTTCCTACCTCTCTGGTAAAAGGTCATCTAACCTTAGAAGAGGAACAGACCCGACTGATCATCAGTATTATATCCGCTACTCTAACCTTGTTGACAAACTCATACAGGAATCTCACTGAGAACTACAAAACTAACTTATTTGATGACACGACTGATCGTTTATTATTATTATTATTATTATTATTATTATTATTATTTTTTGTAACATTTCTACAGCGCCAATACGACAAAACACCTCTAGGGCTGTACAGGATAATGTATAAAATATAAAATATATATTACAGAACAGTCAAATATATGAAACAGGTAAAAGGTAATAATGATAAAAATCAACCCTAACCAAGCTATTTGAAAAGTGTGGTCTTGAGACATTTCGTAAAACTATAGAGACTCTCCGACACGTTTCACAACACCAGGCGAAACGTTCCAAAGTGTCGCAGCAGACTGTCAAAACACCAGTTCCCATACATGGAGGTTCTGGTAGGGGGAACAACAAGTAAAGACTTAACTGGGAACGTAGTGGCCGAGCAGGTATGTATCTGGGAAGTTCCTCCTCGATATAGCAGGGAACAACACCATCGGAAGATTTAAACGTGTACTTTATATATACTTTTAAACTGTCAACGCTGATATTGAAGAGGGAGCCAGTGCAGCTCACGCAAAACGGGAGGTAAGTGTTCACGCGTGAGTCTGCCAGGCCCCTGCGAAGGTGGGAGGGGGTCGGGGTGCTGAAGCACACCCAGTCTTCTGACGGGGGCGGAGAAACCCCTAACCGATTTCAGTCATGTGTCCAGCACCCGATAGACAGTCAGCCTATAATCTATGTACAGTTACGGCCAAAACAAAAATGTCTAACTCATATTTCTTATAGATAGTTTAAATTTTTAGTTGAGAAGGCCGAAATGCAAAAAAAAAAATCGCGCTGCGCGAGCTGTATCCTATGTTTTCCGTTTCATGTATAATACAGCGGGCCCACGTGACAATAACTTTGTCAGATTCTGGCAAATATGATTTTTGTCCACGTGGCATCTTCAGTGTGGTGAACATATAGGTATCACTAGGAGATTTGTCTTAGGACTTGATTCATGTTGTACCCCCTCCCCCTCCCCCCCCCCCCCCCCCCCCCCTCCCCACTACAACAATGCCGGAATCCAACTGCCATTTTATTAACGACTCTGCACACAGTTGAGGCTACTTCTGATCGCTATTGTTCATATGCTTTGCAACCTGACGTGCTGTTTTAAAAAGTTGAAAGCTATATGTAACGAAAAACAACAGGGCAGGGGATCGTGCACATTATGGAGGTTTACGTGCTTGACTATGGAACTATACAGAGGCGGGCGGAGCAGGGCGATACAATTCTGAGACATGAGAAATTTGGACGAATAATTTGAGCGAAAACTAATCTGAAAAATGACCAAATTGTCTGCTGACTGGCTCAATTCCTTTCAATCAGATGCCCCGAAAAAATTCACACATTTTTCCATGGCATTGATGTCACGCAAATTTTCAATCTACTGCAGCCTCCAACCCAATTGAAGGGTCCTCGATGGAATATCTCTAAGATATGGCTATGGTAGGAATTGAGACAACGATGAGAAATGTAAGGATTAATATCGACCAGTGTTCGGAAATTACTGTCGATTTCAGTGATTGCATACTGCCATAAGTCGCGGGAAGTGCGCTCCCTGCAATCTGGGGGGGGGGGGGGGTCTGTCAGACTATTTTCTTGTACGGGATGCGTCAACTGATGGTTGGCGCGAATTGTAATGAATATACGTAAATCAGTTCCTTCAAGAGTGTTCTGAATTACATTTCAAAAATTTATTGTCAATTTTGGGGATGTTGCTTACTGCCATAAGACATGGAAGTACCGTTTCCGGCAATCTGGGGATTCGTAAGGCTCAACATTTCCTTGTACCTATACGAGGCCACGATGCTGACCAAAATTGTAAGGAATAAACAACAATTAGTTCATTCAAGAACGTTTCTTGAAATACAAATTTCTGAAAATTATTGCCAATTTTAGAGACGTTGCTCACTGCCATGCAGCGCGGGAATTGCCGTTTCCTGCAATCTGAGGGGTCTGTAAAACGAAAATTTCCCTTGTACCCTACGCGTCAACAACGCGGTGGCCCGAATTGTACGGAATAAACATTGATCAGTTCCTTCAAGAACGTCTCTAGAAATATGAATTCTGAAATTCATTGCCAATTTTAGGGACGTTGCTTAATGCCATATGGTCCGGGAATGCCCGTTTCCTCCCTTCAATCGAGGGGTTCTGTAAAACAAAAAAAATTCTTGTACCCACGCGTCAACCCCCGACGGTGGCCCGAATTGTACGGAATAAACATTGATCAGTTCCTTCAAGAATGTTGCTTGAAATAAAAAAATCGGGAATTTATTGACGATTGTATGGATGGTGCTTACTGCATACGACCCCAGAACGGCCGTTTCCTGCCGATCTGGGGGGTCTGTAACACTAAAAATCCTTTACGCTACGCCCAACCATGGTGTGCGCTCCGCTCAGATGGTGTTTACCCTCATATGTCCCCCAATATTCAACACAGATCGCCGCCCCTGATCATTACCACTGAAAACAGTGGATGAAGTTATTATTATAAGTGATAATATGAAAGCAGGACATTTCAGCTCAATTGATTAGTATAGAACAATTTTGAGTTATCTTCGAAACAACCAGGAATTTTTAAAAAGGGGACGATGGACGCTCCTTCCCTTATACCTTCACTGACGGCGGTCCATAATGGGGACCCTGAGTTACTTTGCCCCTTTACACCAGAAACCTGGCACTACGACCGTGTTCACACTGTTATTTGCTTTTGCCCATGGTCGCCTTGCCTCGTGCTGCTAATTAACAGATTCGGGTACCGTTACCGCGGGTAAATCAGGGTGCACTGTCTAATCGGAATCACGCGATTAGCTATGAATAACTAAAAAAAAAAAATATATAAAAAAAATTGAAAAGAAAAAAATATGAAAAATGAAAAAATGACGCAAATGTAGGTTCTTGTGTAGGGGGTAGGTGAGGTGTTTTTCAGAGAGGGGCTCAGGCACCCCCAGTTAAAAATCGTTCGCAGGGGCCTGATGTCTGCGTGACCAACTTGACGTGATGTGCTGTTAGAACACGCTGGAGACGGTTGACGGGTTTTTTTTTTTTAGATTGCGGAAGACCAAGAGTAAAGAAGCATTATAATAGTCGAGGACGTGGAGGTCACGGAGAACTTAATGGAGTGCTACAAATAGCGTTGGAGATGAACGTCTGATCTTACCAATGTTGCGAATATGAAATAACACGTCTTAACCACACTATCGACTTAATTGTTTTTTCATAGTGAGTTGTGAGTCCAGGTACACCCCCAAATTCCTCCACTGTATCAACAGAAAGATCGATTACACCAATTGAATATGTTGTCGTGGAAATGACGCACACTGACTTGTTGACGAAAAGAATCAACGCCGTCTTTTCACTGATCATTTAATTTCAACATGTTGCCATTCATCATTTCTTACGTCATCGATAACGATTCTAATTTTGCCTTTGACGTTGGCCCAAGAGCGGTGGGTAGTGGAAAAGACATATACAAACTGTGGTCATCAGCGAACAATGGTTAACTCAGGCCATGTGCACTGAGGATATCACCAACTGGACGTGGAAACATACAGCATATGATAGGCCCAAGTACAGATCATGTGGAACGCCAAATTAAGGTCATGATTCTCCGATTTCCCACTCCAACGATGAACAAAATTGTTGTCTGCCACGAAATATGACTGGCAAACCAAGCCAGTGCACATGAAACGGATTCAAATGTGTTCCAGACGTTGAGTAAAATATCATGACTATGATCAAAGGCTGAGAGAAAGATCCCAACATTGTTAAGGCCGTACACAGTTTGGAGTCCAGATTACGTGCAACGCCATATGAACTTTCAGAAGGCAGTTCTGTTGATGGACATGCGGCGATACGCACTCTGGTAATGGTAGTCGCACCATAGACAAGTTTTCATGAGGTGCTGTTGCATCGTTGCACCACTTTTTCCAGGAGCTTCAAAATGAATGGTAAGTTTGATACAGGGCGGGAGTTGTCGGGTTATCCTTATCCAGGCCGGTTCTTGAGGAGTGGAGCCTAGACCGCTGAGATCTTGAAAGGGTCTGGAACAGTTAATCATCGAGGGACCGATTGATGATCGCTGTTATGATTGGTTAGCAGCACATCGACAAACTGTTTGAGCAGCCATGTCGGCAGCGGATCAAGCGAGCATGACTTACTCGGGGAGTTGAGAAACTAGTTCCCGGACCTCATCCTCAGTTGTTAGCGTGAAACCTTCCAGATAGGCCCCTCAAAGATTCTTTGTCGGCTTGCAATACGTCTTCCGTGGCCAGAATGAAGGAACCACTCATTTCGTATTGCTTCAACATTTTCTTCGAGAGTGCAGAAGTGTGTAGCAAGCGCCTCTTCAGAGGTGGGTCCGGAAGATAGATTAGATTAGTGGACGTTTGCACGCCCATCAAAAGGGTTCCTGTCAACGGAAGAGTCCCTCGGTCGTTACACCTCGACATTTTACGCGAGTAATAGTCGCGTTTCTCTGAAAAGAGCAAATCTGTTCACATCCTTACACTTGTCACTGTGAACACGAGTTGGTTTTTTTATTCCACGTCGCTCAGCTTTTTTTTTTTTTTCGACGGCGGCGTTCGTTTAGTTCCCTCAGACAGCTAGTGTACCACGGTGCATCAGGGTGTAGTGTGATCACCTTGGTTTGCGTAGGTGCATGTTTGTCAGAGATTGTGAGACATTCCTTGAGGAACCCGACCAAGTCAGTCAGTGGTCGCTCGGTAGTCAACAGTTCTCCCAGTTAGTGGACATCTTCGATGAAATTGTCAACGGGACGATAAGAACGGTACTTGAGAAATGTTATGTCTTTGCGTTCTCGCGGCGGCTTCTTGCGGAAATCCGCACCGACGAAACAGATACGGAAGGTGATCCAAGGGTAAGTTCCCCGAATTGTCAACGACTCGGAGTCCACCAGATTAATGGACCGCGTATGTATTTCCACACCAACACGAAGTGATTTGACGACGTCCGTGTGTGTCCGGCACGATATGTGGCACCCATCACTCGTTGCGAGAAGCCATGTTCATAAGGAGGGTTAGGAATGCCGAAACATTTGTCATTCCGATTTTCCAGATGAAAATTCACATCGCCAGTAACAAATGACACGATTCAGTGGTCAGATCTCCAGGGAGGTTGCCACATCGTCAAAGAACAGATGGGTTTTCAGTCCATTGGTTTGCCGAGGACGTGGTGCGGTACACAACACATAAGTGGAACTGGGAAGTGCCAGATGTGACACGACAGTTCATGAATCCACCACTGGGAAAAGTCACCGTCTTTGGAAGAACTTGTATTTTTTACGAGAGCCCGGATTGGTACCACTGCACACCAAAACCCCCCCACCGCCAGACGCCCCCGGTTTGCCGCGTGGACATGTGGAAATCGTTAACCGGTGGAAACATGCTACTCACTGCGTTATGTCGGCGACCCTTCCTTCAGCCATTCTCTGTAAGGGCCAAGAAGCGAGATTTGAGACATTTGACCCCGTCAGGTATGGAAAGTGACTTGTGCCTCACTGAACGCACATTTTGTGAAACAAATTTCAACACTGAGAGCTCGGAACCGCGGGATTGTCGCTATATCAATATGGATCAAGTTCGAGTTCATAACGTGTGACCCCATCTTGTCCCACAAAGTGTGCGCCCTGTGACCTACGACAGTTCCGATGGGTCGGGTTATTCGTTCGAAAAACAAAGTCGCGGGGTGAAATCTATAAGATTACTATACTGAGCGTAGGACCTGTTAAATTCAGTACCCGTTCCAATATTTTGGAGTTATTTATTTTCGAAAGTAACATTAACTGATCAGTTGTATAGGGTCGCCTGAGGAAACGAGACCCAGACTGTGCCCCTTCGCGTTTTTACTCGCCAACCTTTGAAAAGGGATACTTCCTCCATTGCACCTGCCATGGACGCGCTGACAACAGAAAGAGTAATTAATTAGAGTGTCCGAGTGTATGTGTTAGGCCATGATAAGGTAGGAAGGCTGTGTGTGCAAAGAATTACGGCAGAAAAAAACGTGTTTCAAGATAAAAGGTCCGTAAACGTCTAGAAACAGTTACAATAGCCTCAAAGTATCTCGAATACTGCCCTAACAATCATACGATAAACCGTGCAGTAGAACATGGCACGTCTCACCCAGGACTGAAAACAAGAAAAATTTATTCAAGTTTGTTAAGCGCCAAAGAAAAGATCAACATGGTAGCCCCCGTAAAGCATAAAGGGAAAACCATCACTGATGACAAAGGTAAAGCAAATTTTGGTTTAAATGACTATTTTACATCTGCATTCACTACGTGGACCATAATATACTCATAACAAGGTCCTTCACCATTCCCTCTATGACAAAGATTGTTGTTACTGCCAATGGTGTTCTTAAACTGTGGTCAAACTTTGAAACAAAAAAAAGCAACTGGTCCGGATTTGGAATCCCTTCAGTGTTATTAAAAACTGTAGCAGCCATGAATATCACTCCACTTATGTCTCATTCTCCAACAATCAATGACCACAGGTTTACCTTGCCGACCTGGCGAGTTGAAAGCAAAGTCACCTATTCTAAGAAAGGTTCCAGGTCTGATGTTAAAAATTACCGTCCAATCTCTTTGACAAGTGTTCTAAGTAATATATTGAGAACATTGTGGTTAAGCAATTTCATGAATCATCTTGAATTCAAATGACATTATCAAACCCCGATCAACATGGGTCGTAAGCAAAGATCGACTGATGTTACGCAAGCTCTACTCACTTGTAACGACTTCGCGAACCTCTCTTGACCATCGATCGCAGTCGGACGGCATTTTGCTAGAATTCTCTAAAGCCTTCGACTAGGTGTCTCACAAACATTTGTTTTACAAGTTGAGCTCTATGGCTTAAGAGGCAATCATCTCAAACTGGGTCAAATCTATCTCAAAAATCGTACCCAGTGTACCCTTCTCGACTGGGCAAACTTCTTCCCAAAACGGTTACCTCTGGGTCCATCAAGGTACTGTCTTGGGCCCCTTGTTCTTCTTGAGCAATAAATGATCTACCCCGAAGTAGTCTCGTCACAGATTAGGTCGTTTACCGATGATCCCGCTTTAGCGGCAAATTGATTCCCCCCCTGATCAAATTCTCTTGCCCTCGGATCTGATGTTAGCCCAACTGGTCTTGTGACGGTGTTGGAATCAATCCAATAGTGTATGTCTCTCACTACAACTTTGACAAAGGAAATTTCATAGATTTACTTATAACTGGTTAGGACTAAGCTCGAGTCGGTGAAAATTTCCAGTTACCTTGGTGTAACTAGGGATTCTAAGCATTCGTGGTCTCCTCATATAAGTACCATGGCAGCAAGGCTACTGGGTCCCCGAATTTCTTCTCGTATTTTGTATGACTGCCCTCCCCAAATTAAGGAAAAGGCATATCTTAATGTCCGTCCTCAAATGGAGTAGGCATCCCAAACTGGCAAAAGAAAACTTGAGATATCCAATCTAGGCGGGCAGGTTTGTCACTTGCCGTCACAAGCGCTCTGATAGTCCTACTGACATTATGTCAACTTTGTGTTGGCCCTCGCTTGAAAGTAGAAGTAATATTAACTGATCTTGATACGTGTCATAAACTCATCATGCAAACTTGTAGTTCCTTCTCAAAACATTTTTTTTTGTTACACACATAGTGTACTAGAACTACACTCAGTCGTTGCAAAAAATTACATGCAATGTGGTGCTGCTGGCAAACCTCCTACTTCCCGAAGAAACCATTTCCAGGTTGGAACAAGCTCCCCCACAGACATAGCCCAATTGGAATACTAAAAAAAACATTCAAGAGGGCAATTTCAAACTGTGCCGCATCAATAGTTCCTCTTGCCACCCAGCTATCCTCCAATCGAATGCCTGTTGAGGGCAGCATTAGAGTATTTGAACAAGGACAAGAACAAGAACATCTGATGGCCGTGTTTGAAGTATGTGCTCCCACAAGTGTCTTGTCTTGGACCTCTGTTTCTTCATTGTATGAAAGCCATTAGGTGAATTGATAGCTTGGACTAGCTTCCCATGCTATAAATCGGCATAGCTATGCTTACGACACGCAGTTAATACGGACATATTCAGAGGCTCAAGACCAGACCAGAACATGCATGTTCAAATTGGAGTGAGTGTTGTGATAGATTATAGGAATCATGTTCTACATTGGAGTGTTATAGATTCTAGGGAATATTATTGAGATTTACCCTTGAATGTATATGGACTCATGATATTGTGTACGCAGTAATTGAGACTTGTGATTAGACCTCTTACCAGATAGGGACGTAGCGTGTTAACGGAACCTTATGGTATGGCATTATGTTAACTATGTGAAGCTTGTCTGTTCCTTATAGTGGAGGAATACAGGGCGGCGCCAGGGTTACGATAGGGGGGAGATTTGGCATGGAGAGGACCATGGGGAAGGGGTCTAAGGGGAGGGGGTCGATTTTTGAGTAATAATACTGATAGATGCGAAATGGTGCCACCTTTGATACACTGTGTAAAGTGTATCTAATGTCAAAGAGTTTTGACACAAAAATTTACTGAGAATCTCTGCGAAAAAAATAAAATTGCCTGACAACTTTTTCCAGGCAGGTCCATATTTCATTCGATACACCTGACAAAAATAAAACCGATGAACTGTACTACGTTCTGTACAGGTGGGCGGCGACTTTTTTTAGCAAAAAATGCATATATTGTATGCTAAAGATGCTGGTAAATAAGTAAAAGCAACATGACAGTTGTAGAATTTTTCGGTATTCCAAATAGAATCACCTCTTGGAAAAGGATTAGAAGCAGTCTCCATAACGATATCCCCACAGTATATCCACAAGCTGCCAAAAAAATGATATTTTACTCCTTTCAGCCGTAGGACCCTACCACTCTAAAAAAAATGGTGGGTAAAATTAATCGAACGAGTCGTTTTGAAGACATCCCCATGTAAGTCCCCAAAATCACTCATGGGAGTAACCACAATAATAAATTTAATCCATGTTTCACATTCTAAACTAATGCAAATTCGAAGATCTAGGCGTAAATCGGCATGGGGTGGAGTGAGCACACATGCACGTGGGTCAACTAGGCAGGAAGGCGCTGCGAAAGTTTTCAAGTTAAACGTAGTCCTTCACCTAGTATTAACAGACGGTGGCTGATAATGACCACAGGTTCTCAAAACAGTAAACGTAAGCTACATTTGCGAGCGCTATATGACAGCAACAGTTTGAGTCTCGATGAGTCTCGATGAGAATGAATAGAAAAATAACCTACGTTGGATAACGGATTTTGACCCTTCACCCCACCCCCGACGGAAACGTGTGCACATTGAAACTTCATTCTGTCGATTTTATTTTTTACGGACACAAACCCATAGGGGGGGGGCAGCCGCCCTCCCAGACCCCCCCCCTTGGCGCCGCCCCTGGAGGAATACGGCATAAACTGGCGACGAGGATAATACTCCCATAATGGCGGCATTATTCGGGAAATTAAGTGAATTTGTCAGGAGAAAGGGACTTGGACCGCGTATATGGAGCGACTGGAAACACTTCTTCACTGCGAATGGCATAGACGACGCAGCGAAGAAGCGAGCTATATTGTTAAAGGTGGTCATGCATGGATGATATCTAAGTACGCAGGTACCGATAACGTGAACTTTAGTTAACCCCTGGTAGCCAGAGTGCAGTGGTCATATAGGGGAACACACGAATCAACACACTGAAATGCTATATTTACTTGAATACCACGAAAGGTTATGATTTCTCTCTCAAATACGAACGTGAAAAGTAATGCGCAATCGAGCATTCTTCTTTTCGGGAATTAGCACCAGTACTTACGCCTATCAGAAAATCAATTTTCCATTAAAATATTAACTAAATTGAAATAATTTCTTGTACCTTTATTTCAATTAGGCCATCGAATTTTTTTCGAACGTAAATGTGGTGCCAGTCTTACTCAATCCTGCAGCTGCGTTGCTAATTCTATACAGTTCAGCTCACTATTCTTGAAAATTTCAACTTTTCGGTATTTATCGAGTTGTTAGGTGCCCTGAAGATCATTATAAGATGGGTATAAGGAAACTTCAAGAGATATTTTCCCGAAATAATCAAGTAAATTTGGGGTCATATTGGAATATCTTCCATTCAGT
The DNA here is from genome assembly GCA_026419785.1 of Sclerodactyla briareus. Lineage (NCBI taxonomy): Eukaryota > Metazoa > Echinodermata > Holothuroidea > Dendrochirotida > Sclerodactylidae > Sclerodactyla > Sclerodactyla briareus. Next base: position 146,898 of record JAODTK010002266.1, on the reverse strand, counting down.
GCTCAGGTACACTAAATAACAACTCACGCAGCCAGCTGATCGAAAACCAGATATGAAATTTCGTGCTAATATTAATCCATGACAGCCTCTAAGTTCTATTGGAGCGGAGCCATACGCGATAAGACGTGGATGGATCTCGTTGACATCATGGGGAAGCACCAACCCCCCCCCCCCCCCACCCTCGGAAATCGTGCAACGATATCAGTTAATTACCGTACTCGCAACGACGGTGATCGATCTCAACTTTCATGGCTGAGCTTCGCTCAATAGCCGAATGAAACACTCAGAATAGTGCAGCACGTCTCATCATGAAAATGCCCAGGCGACTACACATTACCTAGTTGTTTTCGGGACCTACAATGGCTGCCTGTACGTGCCCGGATAGAGTTCATGGTGTTATACTTGTATTCAATATCTTGTATGCTGAGGAACCCCACTATTTGACCGAGCTGATCAGCAGATACTTCCACGACGAAATCATGAGATCCCCAGGCAGAAACCTACTAGCGGAACCTTTCTACCGTTTGACGAGCTTTGGTGGTCGTGCTGCTCGAAAAGCAGCGCCCACGACATCTGGAATAACGTAATTTCGAATGGTCCCATGACGCATGAGCCGCACTCATCGAGACACGTCAGGCCACCCTTCCTGAGGTCGAGGCCCGAGCAATAATATTACAGCATAAAGTTTTAAATTACCAGTGTTCAAATACATGAATAATTTCGTTTTGTCTTCCCCATGGCCTACAGCTGGTCATTAAGATAATATATGGAGACAAAAAGTTTAAAGTCCCAAAATTAGGATGGAACACAACAAGTTGATATATGAAAAATTGTATTATTGATTAATAATCAGAATTAAAAAAATTTAAATGCTTGTGAGATTTGCTATAAAGGTTACTTTCATCGATTACCATCATTTTGATGCGATGAAACACCATTTACTGGCTTTTGCCACCACATACAGGGCAGTATGCGAGGGCATATCGAGCAAGGTACTTGATTTATGGCGCCATATTGCTAGGCAATAAGAATATCATTCACCACTCAATCATCCAAACATCCGTAGTCATATCTAAGACAACACAAACCAGAAAGCAAGAGGGCTAATGATTCTTCGTGATGCCTTGACGTTTAGTCCTCAAATGACCTCTGACCTCGACCCCCAACACAATAGGGAACAGTATCATTCTATGGGGGACCACATGCCAAGAATGAACTTATTCATCTGACCCAGCAAGGCAGCAAACAGGAAACGTTTTCGAAAATATTTTCCCAAGGTTTTCAGATAAATCATTTATGTTGAGGAAAATAAATGTTGTGAATTTGTAAGTAACATTTTCACCGAAACTTTGCCACCAAAACCTATTTACAACAAGTTCAGAAGTTTTTTTGTAAAAATTTCGAGGAAAAGTTATCAAAACGTTCTGGCAAATGTTTCGTAAAGTTTTAGAAACCTTTTGATACCATTGTGTTACTCAACAAAAAAATATTTTGAAAACATTGGGCGAAACATGTTTGAAAAATATTTTTAAAACGCTTTTGTGTTGCTGGGGAGTGTTATCGTGTTATCGCAAGGACTCTCTCGCTGAACCTTTTGAAGAATCTAATACGACAGGCCCACACCCGCGGGTGACAGGAGCACATCGCGGGCGCACAGGCGAATCCGTGGGGACAGGCCCGCACATCCCGCGGGTGACAGGCGCACATCCCGAGGGCGACAGGCGCACATTCGCGGGGGATGGGGAGGATATATTCAAACGCACTTTTTGGTACACTGGCTTTAACATTTTCAAACATAGTTTATAGTTCAAAGGCCCCATCACCCCGTCCCTCTCACTTTTTCCCATGGATGTGCTCACTGGGTCGCTTCGATACCCGGTCCCCTACTTTTTTGCCACCAAATATTTGGTGCACATGAGTACAGACAGAAACATTGAAGAGAAAGAAAACACCACCCTCCCACCCGCCCTGACAGTAACTTAAAACTTCGTGCCGGTGTCACCCAACTCTCATCAATCCAGTGCCTGTCGAAGTCGGAATAGGTCAAAAACTGCCCGCGACATCGTATCACAGCACTTAAAGATGGATTGTCGTCAATTAAAACTTAAATCGTGTAAACATCATACTGACCAGCAATTTAAAATATATGAAACCAACGGTATATTTCACGAATTATGTTTCCGTCCAAATAACAATGATTATGTAATTAGTTAGAGAAGTATCCGCCTTTCAAAATTTACAATAAGCCCCGTTAAGATATTTTGTCGTGACGTATGCAAAAATCGCCGTAGCTTTGTTCGCTGGACGATCGCAGATGACGACAACGCACTCTAAACGGAAAAAGGAAAATTGAACGTTACAAATTGTAAGGACGCCATCACCGAAACATAGCTCACGGTATATCGATTAGTATTGTATGACTTATATATAGGGTGTGCCGAATGATGTCCCACCAAAGTGTTGGCAGTATTACATTTTACGGTCATTGACTATGGGGCTACAGGTTTCTAACGACAAAGATGGTGGTCGTTAGTGCATCGAAAAAGGTGGAATTTGCCATTTTATGGGATATTTTATGACGAGGGCCAAATTAACTATACCCTAGGTAGCCTTTGAACAGCTGGACAATTAAAAAATGACGTCTGGAGGAGGGCAAATCGTCAGAAAGGAAAGAAAACTGGCATTGGATAAACAGCTGGTAACAGTTTGTATTTTCCTTGCGAAGCAAAAGGAATCTATGCAGTCCCCCATCGTGCGTATGTGTGTGTGTGTGTGCGTGGGTCTGTGTTGTGTGTGTGTGTGGCACCCCTTGTCAGCACTATATCTACAGAACGCCATCATGTATGAGAGCAATTAGGTATGTGGGTTGGACATCTAAAGAGAGCTGAAGACCCCTATTGTTTTTTGGTGCCAGTTCAAGGTCATTCAAGGCACAGAGGACAAACTTCAGAAGCTTGTCAGCACGATATCGACTGTAGCAATTCCAAATTAGGTATGTGGTAGCACGACGGTGGGATGAACCCTATGTTTTGGTGCCAGGTCAAGGTCATTTAAGGTCCTATAAGGACATCCTTATAATATCTTGGCAACGAAACTTTTTATAGGGATGTGGTATGAAAGTTTTTTGTTCGTCTGGGCGAGCTACATCTGTGACCTCATTTGACCTCATTTGATCTTTTGACCTCATTTGACCTCTCGACCTTGTGACATTGAGTGCTATTTTTTGTGATGAAACCAACTCGTCTTGTTGAGACAAACCATAAGTGATTCGAGTAATGTAATACAACACTGCCTTCACAAGCTATCTTCAAGGAACGCCTGTGTGGCAGTTTAGACGCCCAAAACAAAATGAATTAAAAAAATAATAATAATTGCAACACAAGGCAACCCCCAGCCAAGAACTAAAAGAAAGAGGAGAGATCCGCAGTCCAGCTTGTTGATTCTACTCTGGAACCGCTGGAGTCAACAGCAGGAGGAAATACCATCCCGAGGAAGCCTATCCAGGCACGCGAAGGCGAGGAAAAAAAGGAGCGAGCATAGGTTTCGGGTGTGTTGCGATGAAGTGGAAGATGCAACCGAAAGGGGGGCTGAAAGAGAAGAGCAGTATGGTGAATACCTCGAGTAAAGGAGGAACCGCATCCCCAAGCTCAGAAGAACATTACCATAAAAGTAACGGTAAGGAGGCAGAGAGATGATAAAATCTGCGAGGTTTTGTGTATCGTTATCATGGTCATCTCAACGAACACACTATAAACTTGCAAGTTTAATTGTTGTCATTAAGCTCTCAGTGTAGCCATGATATACCCCCCCCAATTTCTGAGGTGCGACCGAGTGACCTGCAGTGTTCACAAACCGCAACAAAACGTCTTGTCCAGAATTGTCAGGGACTCAGCGGGCCTCTTCTAAGACAAGTTGCTTCCAACATTGAGAGAGAGCCAATGCACAGGAACAGATAGGTACACACCCCCAGAAATATTGGACAAGACGACTAAATTCACAGAGCTGTGGTTGTTCAATCAAAATGCAATTTTAGTTTTTTATATGCAGCCAGAAAAGGTAACATTCGCTCAAACGATGTGAGGAAAAGTGTAATAATAGTTAACACAAGACTAGGGTCATTGGATTTCGGGTTCAATTTGCAATAGCCATTGGTGACCAAGATGAACTTGTATACTGCTTACATCCCACTAATTTGGCAAAATGTACACGAAAATTTACAAGTTGTCCTATGGTGAACGAAACTTGTCGATGGGTAATTCAATTTGTCCCTGACAAAAGTATGGTAATTTTGATGTCACGGAGGTTCAAATTTGCTTACTTTTTGTGTGTTTGTTTTGGGGAATTCCAACTTTGTCAGAATTGAAGTAAACTTCCGTTGGGGATGGCGAGGTCATGTGTTCGTTATCCAAAAAAAGTAGTAGAGAAGAGAAAGGGAGTGAAGGAAAGGGTTAATATGGGATCCAGTTGCGACGATATAGAATTTTAAGTAAACCGACAATTTTTTCTAATAAGGGGGTAATACAAGTTTTGTGGTTGGCATCTTTAGTAGCCATAGACCTGCCAGCTATGGCAAGGAATCACGACCCCAGTTTTGTTTCCTGGTTGTGTGTGAAATAGTTAGGCTAATTGGGCGGCCATAGGTGCGCCAATGGTGATGACAGCCTTGAAACAGGAGGCGGACCCCACATCATATAAAAACAACAAAGGCTGAGTCGGGGGAGGGAAATCGAAGTTGACTTTGAGGACGAACAAATGATTCGATCCCGTATAGGAATAAAGGAAGCAACAGAAAGTAAACTAATATACAATTGTTTTCCTTCGTAGAGCCGATGTGAATCATCTACATGACATCACTCTTCACTACGTGCTGATATGAGATAACACAGCTGACCGAGCTCAGGTAGCGGACCTCCTTAAAACTATTATTGACTCCATACATTAAATTGCCTCCGTTTAGCGGTCCCTGGATCCCTGTGTGCACTCCTTGGAGGCCAAGCAGCCATTCATTGGAAAGCAGAGAAGTGTAGCATCAATGGCACTTACAAATTACATACCGTTGGACCGATTACTTTTTCAGATAGAGGAGCTTGAAGTCGGCGGATGACTTTCACTCACGTAATTGTCCGAACAGTTTTGGTCAAATTCTCCTGTGAAGGGTCAAATTATCTAGAATTAACCTGGGGATTCCACGTAAATTCACACCATTTGTCTTTCAAATTATTGCCCTTCACTGCAGGCACTATTTTTTTAAGGTACCAGAAAAATCTACGCGTAGGAATATCGCTACTGGGCGTTCCGCTACCTTCAGTTACACTTCTGATAGGCTGCTAAAGCAAACGATATAGGAAGCCGTTCCTAAAAAGAGGAGGCGATTCAATCTTTCGTATATACACGGTCGGATATTATTACAACATCATCCTGCACATAGAGTGAATGAGGCTGACACACGAGGTACAAAGGCAAACGTTGCCTGTTTCACCAGGCTATTGAAACACGGCACGGCTGCCATGGACTACATGTATACACACAACTGACTCTATCTCTATCTGGGCTCGTAAAATACCCCATACATATACCCCTAAGGTAAATTGTAAGTGTGAACTTGACAACAATTACTGAGACTAGCCGACTATTCACAAAGTGATTTTTACGAGCATGGATCGACCGCAAGTGGAGTAACCACGTTTTTTTTTTTTTTTTTTTTTTTTTGGGGGGGGGGATCAAAGTGATCAAATTTTTACGCAAAAACTGATTTTTTGTAGTTCAGTGGAGGTTTTTTGTTTAGGCAACAACAAAGTCAAAACGCCTGTTTCAACAGGCTAACTACATGACTACACTAACAGGCTAACTACCTGATACACTAACAGGTCTAACTACCTGACCGCACGAAGAAAAGGGAGTCTTTCTTCGTTGGATGGTACAGGGATTATTATAATCCCAGTGCAGTAATGGTGTGTCGGTTGGCGCTCGGGTTAACTCCCGAGTGCTAACACTGGAGCTCACGTACACCCACGGGGTTCAGTTCAACGTTATAGTCTGCACGCCTACGGCTTTGTTATTAGACGGCTATCGAATAGTCCAACCATCTGCAGTTGCCGGTGCCTCTCTCTCTCTTTGTACTGTAGTGAGTATATACTAACCGTTGTAGAGTAATGTGCATTCCAAAAAGTAAATTTGCTGACGACTACAGTCCAGACTCAAAGATCATTGAGCACATTCAGTACTGAGCTGTGAAATAAGCCTTTGTATCAGCAAGTACGCGACTCCAACAGCTGAAATTCCGTCATGAGAAAGTACGCACAACCTTTCTACCCGATCATGTAGTCGAGTTAAACAGCACAGCCGAAATTCGCTTCAAGCAAGCACGCTGTGCTCGGCCTGGCTGACTGAATTTGTACTACCCGAACCGAGTACGTTAGCCTGAAAAAAGACAACTATGAAAAAAATGTATGATGATCGTACGCTGAGATAGTGGCGCTGGAGTCTGTGGATCGAACTACAGGGCAAGAGTCTTCGGAGTCCACCCAACATGATCGAGCCCGGAATCACGAGATGAATAGTCAGATTCTAACAAATGACCGGACTTATACAGACAAACCTCTGCGCTATTGCCTAAGCAGCGTAAAGCAAGTGATGAGGTGCTATGCAGGTGCCGCAGTTCTTGGGAGATACCCGTGCGATGCTAGCAGGAAGATGGAGAATGATTGCGGCCCTCGATTTAATGGTCCCTGAATCGGGGAAGAGGTTTTAGAGTAGCACTTAAAGCTATAATGGCAGAATTTAGTCCTGGTTTAATGATAAAGCGCTAATCATCACAGATGATTTCCACTGGAAAGCTGAAAAAGGAAGAAAAAAATGGTCGATGTAAGCTGAAAAAGCTTTCGAAAAGCGCTCACTGCCTAGTAACGCCCGCAATGGCAAAAAAAAAAACGCAGGTAAACAGGCAATTGGGAGCATTTGGCGAATACCGGTACCAAATCCCGAGGATTGCAGTTAGCTATGTATATTTCATCAAGGCATATAGTCATGCTTAATGAGACACTCACTTGCCCCAAGACCGTTGAGAAGCAACTTTGTTTCACGCGCCTTACGACGCTTGACTCTATTGTGCTCTGCCATGTTCTTAATCAATTCTTGATATGATTGAGCTGACATGAAGGACAAGTACAAGTCCGTGTGTTCCGAGCTACCCATGCATCACCCCCATGATCTTCAGTGACGATATCAAGAGCAATTACAGATTACAGCAATTACAGTGCCACAAAGGGTAGAGGCCGTCAGGGGGGTCGGTAGAGAAAGAGGTCGTGGAAGTCCCCGAGGCTACGATCGAGGTAAACCTTTGTTTTCACGAAGTCAGAGGAATCTATGTAGTCATGACAGTATGCGCGCGTGTGTGTGTGTGTGTGGTGGCCGCCTTGGATGGATCAGTTCATATCGGGTATATGAGCTCTGCATAATGAATACCGGAGCCCATTGTTTTGAACGTCAGGTCAAAGGTCATCTGAGGTCAAGAGAATCTCTTCTTAACCCCGATGAGTCTAGAATGCCTGGTCCGTCCAGGTTGAAATTCGGATGTAGTATCAGTGAGAAACAAGAACACTTTCGTTTTTTGGTGTGACTGGAGCCAGTTTGATCAGTATGGAATAAGAGAAACGCGAGGGGGAAAATAGGCTGCAACAGTGAGAGACCGCCCCTCGCGTGGAACGCAAAAAGCGAAAAGATTTCGACATGAAGAATCCATGACCGGTCAACGGACTAGGGCGGTTTTTCGCGTTCTGATGCTCGATCGTTTGGCAAGTTAGGTCTGAACGACTGAGAAGGCGGCTATGTGGGAATTAATGTTCATAATACCCATCCGATACTAACAGAACAAAAGTGATTGAAAAACAGAATACATTCATGAGTGGAAGCAATATAGAACCGACGCAGTACATTCATACTCGCGATGAAAGGAATTTCGATATGAAAAGAATCGAAAATTTAAGGAGTGAATTGAGGAATTGGATATGGATTACGTTGTGAGGTATTATGTTCCTTCTGCACATTTGTTTCAGTAGTTACCTGTACAAGTGTTAAGACTGTTGACCCTCAAATGAACTTGGACTAGACCTAAAAACAATGGATCAGATCTCGATTATGGCCAAACCCCCATACCAGTATGAACTTGATTGACGTTTGCATTTCATAGTTATGATTTTTACAAGTTTCAGACTTTGTTGCCTGTTGTAGAGGGTGTTAGGTGAACCTTTTCTCCACTAGTACTGACCTCAGTGAGTTTGAAACGGATCCAACTAAATATGGCAACAACATACCAAGTATGACACCTACACCTTCTTGTTCACTAGTTTTAATTGTATGTGCACAGGTTCCAGTTCTTTGGACCTCTTTGCTTCAGATGGTTGGGACCTAACCCTGAAAGAATAGGGATCATGTACTTCATATAACAATAGGTGAAAATCCTCTACACTTCTGTCTTCAGTAGTTATCATCTTTACAAGCTTTCCAGACTTGTTCTCTGTGGGACTTAGAGAACTGTGCCATACCCAAAAACATTAGGAATATCTTCACAGCAGAAATTGAAAAGGTGGCACATAGGTAGCAAACATGAAGAGGAAGAACCTTGTTGTTGTAACTCTGAAGTAAATTGTAGGCTACAAAAGTGAAATGAAAGAATGTTGTTTTAGGCATAGATTATGGAGTATGGCTGCAGGAAATGTTAGAGATAATTATGTACAAAACAACTTCCTGTTGATTAGTAGTTGCCTCATGCACATAGAGTGGTCATGTAGCAGGTTGTTTTCAGCAGAGTAAGGTAGTGGAAATAAAGATTTTTTTCTTCAATTAATAAGCACGGCGTTTCAATGTAGAGGTATTCTAACTTTATTGAAGGAATTGATGATATTGAGATGAATAAATGGGGTGGGGGGGGGGGGGGAGGGGGGTTATGGGCCCAATGGGGAGAATAAACGGGGGATTTGAAAACTGACATGTGATGCACAGCCATTTGTGGCGCAATAATGTTGATAGAGTGGTGTTTGGCAGAAACTGTTAATGTGATTGTTTTGCTGGAGTCGTTTTTGTTACAATATTAGAATTACGAATGATCCTTATTTGAGAGGAAACACAGTTGATTGATGTCTAGCAAGTTATCACAAAAAAAAACGAACCAAAATGCCTCGTCTGCGCAATATAAATTCATATTGAAGGTTACATTCACCCAGGACAAAATGATTATGTCCGGGTTTTCCCCTCAGTTCTCAACGCAGGCGTTTCTAACACAAATCTTATCCAAGTTTGAACGAAAAACTGCTCCTCAAAATAAATTTATCCGAAATCAATGTACAATCAATAATCACAGATTTTTTCGATTGAAATCCAACGAATAGTATCTCAAATTTGCCGATTGTAACATGGTCTTTGCAACGTCAGACTGCACAAGACTACACATAATCTGAGACCGACTCCCATGCAAGAGATTTCATTGCTCGCAAAAACGAGAGATGGTTTCGCAGATAGCGAATCGGTAGTGACATAGGAGCAGGGTGTTTAAGCCATAGGACCTTTGGTGTAGTCGGTAGGTACACCGCAGGACAGAGAAGAGAAACAATGGAGTGTAGTAATATGATATCGTCGTAGTGTGGTCGGCCCTTCACTTCCGCGTTCCACCTTCAGAGTTCCGCGTTTCGTGCCAGTGGTGGCGCCAGGATTTCCCCGACGGGAGGTCCGAGTACCCCGACGGGGGTTCCAAGTTCCCCGACGAGCTAACCCTACCCCTAGATAAAAACCGCATTTTATGTTCATTTTTGAACATTTTCTCAAAGAAAAGAAAAATCAAACGAAAAAAAAAAAATGAACTACACATTGTGGAGGCATTGTTTACTCCAGTGGCAACCCGCGCAATTAGTAGAATAGGTCAGGTATCCCCGATAACTACACAGGATATGCCTGGGCACTGCGTAGTGAAAGCACACCACTTAACACAAAGGCAAAACAGTGGTAGACCGAAGAACGATTATCCCCCCCCCCCAACAGAATTGTAACGTTAATCTCTTCCAAGGACATTCGAGGATATGCATAAGCAAGGCTTGGTATCCTATCTATATATGCCGGAAATTTTCGTGAACGGCGTGAACGGTTCATTTTCTAAGAGAAAAAAGAGCTCCACTTGTAAAGGTTACGTTGGTATTCTGCTGTTATCCGTGTCAGAGTCGTGGAGTACCGGTATGTGGACATGCTGGTCGACTACAGACATACCCTCGCAGCTCAATGGATTTTGTCAGTTGTGTTTCAATTTACACTTGTAAAAGCAAAATGCAGCAGATTACAAAGCGAGGCTAGCGTTGGGAGATATTGGATTCGTAAATGTTTGAAAGGTATTGCTGTCTGCATCATGGCACGATGAAAAGTGTTGTTGGTGTCCCGTGTTGTTGGATACCGATACTGTAAATCATGAAGTGGTATATCAACGTGAAATAAGCTTGACATACCGCGAGACGGTTACAGGATTCTGACACTTTGGACGCCTTTTCTCCATTTTTGAAAGCATAGACGCTTGTTTGAATTTACTCAGTGGCCCATTTTTTCTACAGCCAGGAGCATAGTTCACCCCGTTTTCAACCCCTGACGCGTCAGTGTACAAATTTAAGTGGTGTATCCAATTCAGACACTAGTGTTAAAATTCGGAAAGTCATCGTCTCAGTTTTGACGCCAGTGTTCAGAAATCGAGATTATGCGTTCAGAACGTTGTTGACACTAGACGCGTTGGCTTTCAATAAATTCAGGCTAGGATGCTATAGCGGTGAATGAGGGGCGCGGCGCGACACCACTGGGAAAGGCGTCAGTCGAGAGTATAGACGCGGGCAGTGTATCTGAAAGTGTGTATAGGTTTCGTAGCCAGATGGCGGCAGGAATTCATCCAAATAATATGGATCGAGCAATTAGTATATACAGAAATAGGTCAAATTACCACGTAGGCACATGCTAACGCTGTTATATTGCGCATCACCGCAGATGAGTTATATATATCCCCCATATATATATTTCCCCCATAAAGCAATTCAGCCTTCATGTCCTCCTTTCCAGCCAGGAAGCTACCCATATGTGATTTAATCTATTGTATTGGATGTACAAGAACTACAATTGAAAAGAAATATGTTGAAAAACGATAGTCAAGTCAAAGCTCGTATTCGTGGAATAGGTCCTTGTGGAGAAACATATATATTTGTTGCGGCCTTCAGTCTTTTTCGAAAATTCAAAGACTGATCACCACTTTCTCTGAGAAGAGAAATTATTTGGGTGCTGCAATTCTGACTGAAAGTCTTCATGTAGATGAGGTATCGAACGATGTCATTCATTTCGATATCATTTATGATATTTTCTCGAATAATTCCCAAAGTTTTTTTCTTGTTTGAATAGAACACTACCTGACAACATGCATACAAGTGATGAAACAACTTTTAGAGAAACTTGGTGGGAAAACGACCAAAATGTTGACACCCATGTAAAGGCGAAATTTATACACCGCTAAAAATAAAAAGAAAGAAACTGCCATAATTTGCTATGGAGTGCTATATACATATAAAGAGAGAGGGAGAGGAAGAGATGGGAAGGTCGGATATCTGGAAGTGATGAAAAGCTCATAACTCCACCGGGATTTAAACCGTGGACCTCTTGCTTTACGTGCAGCGCCTGCCAATTGAGCTATGAAGCCAACTGGTGGTCTCGAACCGAGGAACATGATGCCCTTTCACCGTGGGATCCGCATCTTTACTTGAACCATGCTAGTTCTATTGCACTATCCCCCCCCCCCAGAGATCAAAAGTGATACATTCCGACCTGGGCACGATGGTAAACCAAATAGGCAGTAGCGAGGCACTATAACATTTAATTCAGAAGCGTAAGTGAGATCCTGTAGTGGCATGGTGAAATATAGATAGAGAGGCGGGAAGATCGGAAATCTGGAAGCTATCAAATTTGATCTCTGGAGGAGATAGTGCATCAGCAATAGAATAGCACTGTTCGAGTATAGATGCGGATCCCGCTGCCTGCCTTAACGGTGGTTAGACTTGGAGCTAAAACTGAAAACGATTACACGGAATCTGAAAGATGCCAAAAAACAGCATTCACCACAGCAGAACTCTCCAAAAACCGTATGTCCTCACCCGGCGAGGCCGAGCACTCCGCACGATCCTGGTATCCCGGACCGTCTTCACGCTGCAATACTAGGATATTGATATACCCACACAACCTCAATTGCTGGTCATTCTCCTTAGAAAACCAAACGTGTAATAAAATAAAAATCAGGTATAGTTCTGTATTCAGGGAACATACTGTAGCTGGTGAAGCTATATTCTGATCAAATAGTATTTATTCCCACGCCAACCTGTAATGGCTAAATATAATTCACGGATGTGGCCATAATTTCTGATTAAAGAACCAAATTAATGCAATTTGTTTGAATTATCATATGTAAAATTGTATTGTTCAATCCACCTTCTTCACATTTTATCAACAGATAAAGCGCCAGTGTAAGACTTCAATCGGGGAGGTCAATAGGCAGTCGAGATCAAAATTCAGCTGAATAAACGGATAATTAGGCAAAGCCGAGCCCTTTGTCCAGCTGCATTTTGCGTCGAGACTGTTTAAGATAAGATAGAAGGCGACAAATGACAGAATACTTCATATGCCGTACTATTCCTTCTCACTTTACTTATTGTTTCTGCATGTAATGATAAGCGATAGGTTATATATGTACAGTAGAAAATAAACACCACAAAGATACAGTTGTATATACATGCAAATGGGAGGCCCAATGGAGTAGAATACTCCAGCAAGAAAAAGACATATATGCCTCAATTACATAATACATTGAAGATTAGCAACAGGACAAGTCAGTAACTGTCAATTTATCTCTTTATTAGACTTCTTTTAAAAATGGACAATGACGGCGGAAATGTTTTCAGGAGTAGTGAGGATTCCACATTTTGCTGGAACCGGCTACGAGGCTACATTACCAATGTAGTCCAATGTTATTCGATGCTACGTGAAGGTGGTATCTGGGCGTGTTAGTTATATATGAAATATTGTATATTATGCTAAATTTTTCAAAGAGCTCTGGACAAGAAATGATTTGAGCCTTGTAAGCGAAAATAGCAAGATTCAAATTGACAATACCCTGGAATTTCGATGAGTTAACTCTTTTAAAGAGAGCTAGTGTGCGTTCAAGGGGATTTGCATGTGCGACGTGACGAATGACTCTTTTCTGCAAGGTGACTAACTGTTTCAAATTTGAAGCGTTCGTCCCCGCTTCCAAATGCCAAAGGGAAAGAAGAGAAACCAATCTACAAAGTGAGAAACAACCAGGTTATTCTATAACATTCTGAGTATATTACAAGGAAGAAAATGCTTAAGCTTAGACAACACCCCTTCAATAAAATGTCATGAAATTATCGTGGAAGGTTTTGGTGGCAGGATTTTTTTCTTAAAATATTTTCTCAAAACGTAGTTTGATGGTATGAAAACGTTTTCAAACCATTTATGTTACTCAACATGAAACACTTTTCTGAAACATTGGGAAAATAGTTTCTTTTTGCTGGTATACCTTACCCGGTATTGTTTGTTCCTATAATTTTCAAAAGAGGGACTGTCCCCTATTGATAAACAACTAAGCTGGATATCCCTGAGGATTCTGACAAACAAATTGGCGCGACCGAGCATATCATATAAATTATACGAATATAGTCTACATGTACCTACAGAAATACAATTTAGAAAGACACGATACGGTTAGCGTTGAAAGCAATATGCTAAACGGAATATTATTCGAAACATTCATTTCCACTATCTATCTAATTTTCAAAACTTCACCGTCCGGTATTCTTTATTTTCAAAAACGGTAATTCACTTTGCAACGAGAAAGGAAGAGATGAATTGTACACATACTTTGAGAAAGTAATGCCGAAAAACCAATTGTATTTCGTGAGAAAAATAGCCATACTGTAACATTGTCAGTAAATTTTACGTTTTGAATTGCAAAAGCCTGTATACAAGAATGGTCATCATACCATCCACATCAGTGACTTTTAACACTATATTTCCCAATATAACATAGATAGGCATAAAGAAATAATATGATCTGTCAGTGAGCTACTTACGGCAGTACGCTAAATCCTGTGTCATCAACAGGTTTATTTTTTATGCAAAAGTTTATTGAAGAATAGAAGGACAACATTCAATTCATCAACAAAATTTACTTCACATGGATAGAGTGTATTACTATTAAATTCACAAAGCTGAACTGCTTACAGCAACAAAATACATACCCGATACATTCGGAAAGAGGAGGTTTGCCTTCGTTTCATTTGTCATCTTTCACGTGTCTGGTATATTACGAAGAGAGCCCGATATTGGTTATAAAAGTACGCGTAGAAAGATTCTTAAGGCAATTAATATAAAATTTGGAGGAAAGTGGGGACACTTCCAAAACAGTTCACGTATATTCCCTTCACATGGGGAAAAATTGGTCCAGTGGATTATTAGTCCCCTCCTATTCATCCTTTTCGTGTTTTGAACAAACACGTTGGGAACACCGCCTGGGCCACCGATCCTTTCCGCGTCATCAGATGAACGGTGTTATGGAAAAGTTGTATTATCCGTAACTAATTGTCGTGAGATAAAACAACTCAACGCAATCGTCGGCCCATTCTACTGAAGGTTCGCCCTGAATACAGGAAACAGAAAATACGTTCGCGCCCTGGTGGTGCATCTGCTGCAGTTATCAGTAACTTCTGTGCTACTTCATTTCTGTCATACTACGGTCCTTGGCGACTCTTGTCTTCTGCCAATCGTGTTTTACTGTCTCTTGTAATAAAAATGGTAAGCAGTATGGTAACCTATTGTACCTTACAAAATGGAAGAGATCGGAACTGAGGAGGCAGGAAACGGACACAAGAAAGTCAGAGCCCATTAATGTTACATACAATACTTTCTAAGGCAAGCGTGATATCTGCCTTGCATCAACAATGGTGCTACCATGAGTTTTATTTTTTTCCTTTCTTTTCCGAACGAACAGCATAATTATCGGCGTCAGTCCTGGATCAATATTATCAGGTGGACAAAAAATAAATGGATTCAAATGACTCGTGTATACTCTTGAAATGATGCAACCCTATGGGAGGAAAAACTGCAAATTAGCTCATTTGCTTAAAGCTTCTGTAGGTAGTTCTGACTGATCAAGCAAGTTTCAGAACTCTAAAGAGTGCATGTAAACGCTAAAAACAAAACCGTAGGTTAAAAACATTGACATATTTTCCTCCAGCAGCAGCGGACAAACACGATTGCGAACAGATTTGTGTGCAGACGACGCTGTAATGGGAGGAGACTTTCCTAGCCGTTATGCCCCCCCCTTCCTACAACTGTCCCCCCTTATAGACTGAACTTTCAAACAGTTCTCAAAATGCGGGGTGTAAACAGAGTACCATCCAGTATTGAGAGGAATAAACGTCACGTATATTTCCCAACACGCCACAACTCCCCCCTCCCCCTCCCAGTTAATAGGCAGTGCTTCAGGATGTATTGACTATGGATTGGTGTATTTTAGTGTACAATTGTTTTCTTTGTCAGGTTGCGATAAGGCTATAGATAGGATTAGTGTAGCTAGCCACATATATCTTTCGAGAAAATGCTCATCGACCCACCTCCCTGACCAACAACCTTATCATTATTTTTTTATCGAAGGGTTAACATTCCCGAAAGATCCGCGTTCGATTATCAGCATCCAAAAACAGGTACCTGTAACTTGTGTTGTCACGGCACGTTGGTACCGGCATTCGGTCAATCGATATAACTATACCTTCACTTATTTCAACTACTAGGCTCGAGTGAACAAACTTCACGGGAACAAACTTCCGAGAACAGATTTTGTGAAAGTGTACATTGGTGGCCTAGCAGAATAATTTTGTCAACACAAACGAATATTTTTGCCACCTTATTGTCAGTATTAGATGTACTGATGTGCTAACCTCATCACATGTAGAAGGAAAACACTCCAGGAACGGCGCACGGCACTCATCTGTTGTGAGGGCCGTCATTGGCTTCCTCATATCTGGTCTTTGAGACTGGTATGCAAGTGCATGGGGGACTGTTTTCAGAGCTGATATAAAATGATTATTTCAGTAGGATCATTCTTTGTAACCAATTCATTCAAGATTATATTCTTCTTACCTCCATTCTCGGCGAAACGTTGTCACCTGTAAATGAAGATATGTAAACGTGAGTGTTTAATCTGTAGCATACATCCACACGTAGAAAACAACCTGAATAATGCTTTTATTAGTGTTTTAGTCGAGGCCGGGTTAGTCTAAGAACCGGTTGGCGGTCTCGAAACGAGCAGAAGAGATCGAGAACTATTCGAGACCGAGACCGACTGATATGGAAGCTATCATTACGTCAATTAATTGATTAGGTAATTAATTAATGGGATAAACTGCAACTGGGAGACTTTCACAGGTGAATAAACAGTCGAGACTCTGAATTTAGGTAAATAACGGACGAGGCGCAGCCGAGTTCGTTATTAAGCTAAATTCAGAGTCGAGACTGTTTATGAACCGTAAAAGTCGACTGCTGTATTTTATTCTATTCTACAACCCGCACATCAAGATGTCCAAACGATTGAGATATCTATATCTCCAGATTTATATTTGGTATCTCTAAACAGTTAAATAAGCAGCCGGGGTAATTATTGCGTTAGTTCAATCGCAGTAAATTGCATTGTGTACCATACATAAGAGATTTTCATGCGTGCTGGTGCGTCTTTCCACGGAGACGCAATACAAACCACGCGTGCCAACCGGATGTTCTGCGCGTGTGACATGGCGTTCTCCAATGCAACGACGTACGCGTCGTTCGCTCGTTTTGTAGACCCGTGAGGCAGTACGCCCTCTGAGAGCGCGTATACGAAGCCGATCCTGCGCGTGTACACAAACTTCCAGGCCTCACGCAACCTTACATTCTCGCGTTCAAAAGGACTGCGGTGTGCTTAAAACGCAGGCAATCTAGCAAGTATTCGATTGTTGTTGTTATCTGGACAGCTGACTGTTATTGCAAAAATAGTAGTCCGCTACGTGATTGGGATTAGCCCAATCATGAATCCTTGTATTTGCCAATAACGGATGGCTTGGGATTTAAATTAGAAAAAATACGTAGGGATAAACTGCAACTGGGAGACTTTACCTGTGAATAAACAATCGAGACTTCGAATTTGGTAAATAACGGACGAAGGCGTAGCCGGTTCGTTAGTAGCGAAATTCAAGTCGGACTGTTTTATGACCAGTAAAGTCGACCTGCTGTAGATTATTCCAATTCTACAACCCGTAAATTAAGTAATTACCAAAGATTATAAATATCTATATCTCTAGATTAATATCTTTGTATCTCTCAAAAACATAAATAAGTCAGCTTAGTGTAAACTATTGCGGTTGGTTAACCAATGAAGTAAATTGCATTTCGTCACTCCATGCACAAAAGAGTGGCAGTGCGGCTGTGCGTAATCCCACGAGACGCAATACAAACCACCGTGCCAACCGGAGGGTTTTGCGCGTGTGAACCTGGCGTCTCCACTGCAACGAGCGACGCGTCGTTTCGCTCGTTTGTATTCTGTTTTGAGGCGCTGCGCCCCTCTGCGGGCGCGTATACTGAAAGCCGGTACTGCGCGTGTAACATGAACTTCCAAAGGCTCACGCAACCTACATTCGCGTTCAAAAAGTCTGCGTTACTTAAAACGCAGCAAATCGAGCAAGTATTCGTTTGTTGTTTCTCTGAACAGCTGATGTTATTGCAAAAAATAATAGTCCCGAACGTGATTGGGATTAGCCAATCAGAATCCTGTATTTGCAATAACGGATGGCTTGGGTTGTAGAAAATCCTTTAGTGTCACCTTTTTTTGACAACATCAAGACAATTATACAGCAATAATGCAACTTCTGTTCCCGCAGAAAAAGCAATTAAAGCTCAATAGAGAATTCTTACAAGTAACAAAGGCTTTATGCAGACTCGCAGGTTTCCCTCCCTCCTCAATCTTGGACTTTCTATGAATGTTCAACTTTTATTGTGTATTTAATTTATGATGAACATCTGTTACATCTGGCTTAACCCTTTTTTTCTCTTACAGTCAAACACAAAAAAATAAAGGTTTTTTTTTTGTTGTAGGCGTGGTTCACTGTCCCATAACAAATTCGAGAAGAAAAATTTCTTATCTAGAAACATTTTCTCTCCCGCGCCAATATGGCGGCAGATACCGGCACCCCCTCCCCCCCCAAAAAAAAAAAAAGATTCCATTTTCTCTTGCTCAATTTCACAAAAAAGTACAATTGCTTGAGTCAGACTTTCCCAGGAGAGATAGATAAACCCGAAACTTGCTTCAACCACAGACTTCAAGGCATTACAAAACTGAGAGGACCCATCATTTTTCAGCCAATGTGAGACTAGCTAGAACATTATAAAACCCAGTCGGTGTCTCCGATACGATTTTATAAACTTTTTATAAAAACTGTGAGAAAAAAATTATAAAGCATGCTTCATTTCGATTACGACAAAGCTCATTCCAGGAAGGAAGAGAAGCTCTTCTTCCCAATGGATACTATGTAGTTTCCCGCAGTAGGCTATAATGTGGAAAGAGAAATTGTCAATGGTAAATTTGTACTTGGAAGCATTATACGTGATAGGGATCCATCGGTACAAAAAAATCCTCATATACCGAACGTTTTTCTCAGAATATCAAAGAAAAAGTATATCATGATGATTCATTCCAATACAGAATTATTCCACAGAACTTGCGAGCCCAAACGTATTGCTAGGATGTCATTACGAGAACGACGCCCAAGCCTGAACCCTGCCTGACAAAATTATTTCCTTTTTTTTTTTTGGGTCAATATCGCCGGCCTTACCCATTGCAAGGAGAAAAAAAACAAGCTGGGCCGCATATTCCTATGAACTGAAGTCTAAAGAAACACACACCAAGGGCCGAAGACAAGAAGTACTAAGATAGCGGTTAATCCAAGCACAATTAGGACTATTGATGAAGCTGTTGACATGTATAACAAACCTCCAGCCTGATAGGGTTGTAACGAAAGATGGTCGTTTAATATGATCAGGGATTAAGCTAATGGATTCGAGCTCTTCATGTTGCGTTATAGGCGGGATTTTGTGGCAAGTCAAGGGAGATGATAAAGTTAATTGGGAATTGGCCGAACGAAACGAAAAGTCTTTACAATAGTATTACGGCCTGTAGGTGTCCAATCTCTCGATGACCACAGACGCAAACCATTCTTCAAACGAGAAAGTCGAAAGAGCCGCGAAAAAGAGCGATCCCCATAGGTTACGAGACCTAATGTGACATTGATATTGAAAATCGGGACAAAGAAGATAGGTCATCTATTGAGGACAAAATGGGCCCTAATGGAAACAAATGTGATTTGGAATCATTATCTTCAATTGCAGAAGATAGTTTCTTGAATTCCTAGATTGACAAAAAAAACGTAGGAGAGCGCCGTTTTACTACCATCCCAAAAGGTCGTGTCGAGCACACCCTTAGAATACGAGTGTCAATGTTTTTACAGTATTTCCTCAAAAACCATGAGAGCTGTTGACTTTGAGTGAGAGTACTGCAGCCACACAAAGAATGAATCAAACGGGGTGCTGACAAACTGCCTTACACCTCTCTCAATCAGGAAAATACCAGTAGAGTAACCAGACACATCATGTGCTTGATGGAAAGAAAAAGTATAAATCCAGCGTCTGAAACTTCACGTAAATTGAACAAGTTGAATGCATGAATTTCAATCCAAGCAATAAAAAACTTTCTCAAAAGCTTTTCTGAAAACACAGCCTACCATGATAAACATTGAATGCTGGTGGGCCCTTCATGGACCGCAGCTAAAAAAACCAAAATAAATGTTCAATTTGGCGTGTACAAAATCTTATTTCAATCAGAATTGCTACAATGTCTATGATGAAGAGTGATAACCGTAACAAAATATTCAAGATTGTGGTGGCAATGCTCCCACAAATGAGTGAAATACTCGTGATTGTCGCTTGCTCTTGACATTTTAACACCAGATGACCTATGAAATTAAGTTACGAACGTTGCCCTATAGGGGAAAAGCCGTGCTGGAAGTCAGGATCTTACTTAATCATCCCAATATATCCCAAAATGATATTATGCTATCCACAGAGTTATGATATTGAAAACTCTAGCAGCTGTCATAAAGGTAAATTATATATACTTCACATTTTTGACTATATTTGTTAACGTGGTTTTACAAGCGGGGTCCTGCATGTTTGCAAAGCGTGAATATTATAATGAGTAATGTTCACATTTTTGGCGGTGCGACACACTTGGCGCTGAGTGTCACTAGGTGGCGATGCTATAGGTCTCTATTCTGAATAACATTTATGTGTTTACATGTTCCAAAACAAAACAGAACCCATTTGTTATTTTTCTCCAGTTTGCCAAAGCATGGCGGACTACATAATTTAGAACTACACAGAACACTATGTTTCGGTCTGCTTGGGTTTGGACACTGCGTTATTGCGTAACGTACAGTAATTACTGCTCTTTACTGGAACCTAACAAACGACATACTTTCCCATGAACAGCAATATATTGAAATGATTCGAAACCTCAAGCAGACAAAAATGAGAGCATTACCCTATTCTAGAGAATGAAGTCTTTAGAACGTCGGCGACCTTGTTCAGGCTTCTACTGTTGGATTGCCCCGATGTTCATTCCTAGTGAACACCCGCCATGGCTCGGGGGGTTCATTTATGTTTCAGCCACCTAGCACCTATGGTCACTTTCTACATAGCTAGTTACTGGGTACAACGATTGACCATATCACCAGTGCATCGAGGTCCATCAGTCCAAGAATGCAACAGATGATTACATAATTAGGCAGCGTTTACTATTACACCTGTAGATGTCGGGCGCGTCATTGTGAAATGTCTATCAGGAAATGTCGACAGGTAATGTGGAAGACTGCTCACAATATCTAACACACTTACCAACTCGCTATAATCTTGGCGTGTTAATACTTGACCACTCCACGTCCCCTGAAAATATAAAGAATAATGATTACAGAACAATAACATTTCATATTGATAAATCTCAAGTCACATTTCCTCAAAGGCAGACAAACCAACATCCGACCCCTGCGGGAGGGCGTGACTTGGACGTGGCCGTTGTTCGCCCAATCTTGCCACGCCCAATTGATTAGCTCGAGACCGCACCTAACTACCACTCGTTTGGGTTCTCCCGTCGGAGTGGTCGGGTGTCGTAATCACCCCATCTCATCCTGACTTTAGTGACTTCAAATATCATTCACCTGATTCTCGGAGCACGATCCCGGATATCGGGAGGCAAGCCTTTCTATGCCCATTGCCGAGTTTTAAAAATCTCACTATTCACTCCTCCGAGATAAACGCAAACTGACTATGTGATATTAGCAAAATAAATCGACTTCACCAAGGTGAAAAAACCACGGTTGAAACCTCTGTACAAGGTCAAATGGGGCATCCTTTCCGGACATCGCGCGTAAAACTTTCAGTGCCATTCCCTGTGCCATTTTCGTTTCAGTTCGCCTAGTAGCAGAATAGTTATATATAGTTAAATATGCAAATAAGCAAGCTATGAAAAAAGGTATTTCGCTGCAAAGTTTAGGATGGCCTTTCATCCTGGTCAGCAGGGTGTAACGAATAACAATAGGTAATTGTGAGACACGCTTGCACGTCGTAATATGCGAAAATGGATCGTTCGTGGAAGTCATCGTTTTGTTTGTTTGTAAAAATCCCCGCAACACTTTCAGTGTTCGCGGATATTATGGATTTGGGCGTGCAGCCGCGTCTCCGCCGCCGCCACCGCCGCCACCGCCGCCGGAAACTTTGGGCGTTAGTTAGCGCATTAAACCTAGTTCTAGCCATAACATGGAAACCAAATGTCTGTCGAGGTGGGGAGGTGCCTCAATGTGATCACTCGTTGACCAACATCTGTGTGACCTTTGACCTCAATTCGACCTTTACCATGTTTTGGGCCGAATCAATTTTCATGGCCATTTCGGATCTCAAAGGTACCATCTGATCAAAACGGACCATAATTGACCCCATGTGACCTTTGTGTGCAAAGATATCAGAGGTCAAAGTTTTTCATTCAAAAATGTAGTGCAGTTAGGATGTCAATAGTGCTCGTCATGTTTTTTTTTTATAGAATCAGGGGTCAAACTCATCTGAGATTTTGGGGAAGGTCAAAGGTCAAATCTCGAAAAGATGTGCCTATGTACAGGGTACAGGGGAAGAAAATGGAAACTGTCAATTTTTTGGATAGGTGACAGAGCTCTGTGTGCTGAATACACAAAACAAACTCCCGCTTAATCGGGCACTCGGTTCTCAAGGTAACAAGGGGTCGAAGCTTGGTTTTGATACCTTTTTGGCAATAGCATCGGCAGTATTACTTGGGATACATATTCTTGTAGGAGTGTGTGCATCTCATGAGATATAATTTTTCATAAAAATGTCATGTCACTAAGGTCATTCGATGTCATATGGACAAAAACTAATATGTTTGCAAAACTTACAGTGACATTTCTTGGCATTGTTGAAATTTCAGGACAGGGTGTACGTCAAAGAGGAGTATATCTTCCATAAAAACCGAAGCCATCAGAGGTCAGTTTGAGGTCAACTTACTGAAACTGCTAAAATAGTATGTGTTCCTGCAAAAACTCCTCCAGTGACATATCCTGATGTGGTTTATTGGGACAGGGTGTATCTCACAATCTAGGGTAACATTTAAGAAAACGGTTCAGTCACCTAAGGTCATCAAAGGTCAATTTAGGGTCAAAAACTAGGTTTTTAGCCATAACATGGAAACCGTCTGTCTGCTAATGTGGGGAGGTGAGTCATTGTGATCCACTTGTTGACCCCATCTGTGTGACCTTTGACTTCAATTTGACCTTTGCCAAGTTTTTGGCCGAATACAGTTTTGGGGTATAGAAGAGGGGTCACAATTTTGGAACCCCAGGAAAATGGAAAGAACAGGTATTTTCAACAAGTGCCCTTTTCCACACTGGTGCCCCACCAAATGTGACCCCCCCAACCACCAGGAAATGGCAATATGCCTTTTAGGCCGAAACTGTCGTGCGTGAGGTCTTGGGAGAGATTTTTTGGGGGGGGAGGTCAAAATTCCGAAATTTCAAAAATAAAAAGACAGTCATCGACGTTTGGCACGACTCAAATACTCATTTCACCCATACATTTAATCTAGTACTATACATTATAGGTTCAGGTTAGCAACATCCGTGCAGTGCGAGAGGACGAGGGGTGATGATAATTTTTTCCTCTTGACTTTGACAAAACAATGTACTGAATCACTGACGTATATCAAGAGCACGGGGGAGGAAATTAGGGTTAGGATATGGTGTGGACTTGGGAAACGGCTGTCCTCCATGAATAGCAGATTAAGGCGTGTAGTGAGATGACTTAAAGTCTATAACCTGCAATTGGTTTGGAGGAGGAAAACGAGTTACTTAGCAGCAAAATATCATCCAAATAAAATGAAAAGGAACACAAAATTTCAAGTAATTTGTATGGAATGCGGCAATTAAGCCGCATCACACAATTATATTCACAAAATTATGATTTCCACATTCATACCCGCCCATCCATCTGCATCTATGGATTTTCTAGGCCTAATGCAATTCGTGATTGCGTACCCTTTTGGCTATTGATTTGATTTAATTTTTGGAGGTGGTTCTGACGGCGGTCCGTTAGGAGACAATGGTAGATGTGGACTACGCATGGACGTCAATCCTGGGGGGGCCAGGAGGGGAGAAGGGACAGGGGTACGTGTATAGCCCCCCCACATTTTGAGCATGCTCCCATTGATTTCAGATTTTCACAAAGCCTAATTTTTGTTGGCGGCAGGTCATGGTCCCCCCCCACCCCCCCCCACCCCCCCCCACTTCTGACAGATGGGAATTGACGCCTATGTGACATACGGTTATTTAAGTGATAAAGCTAAGTGAAGGTTGGACTATGTTTCATGATTTCATCATTTATTTTTTGGAGCACTGTATAAATTAGACCAATAGTACATCAACTTCCTGCTTTCAATTTGAAGCCACACCCCTCGAACAGCATATGGACCTACAAACGGGGGCAGCCCGTCAAACTAAGTCTATCATGCACATTATTTTTGTGTGTGTATTTTCAATGTTTGTATAACGAACTTGAGTGAACTGTTACAGAAGTGGTGATATTGTACAAACATGCGAGGAAATCACTACAAACACAAACTTTTGTTCTTGTTCACTAGAGATACGTTTTTCATTGGGCATATTATCAGTCAGATGATAGAGCAGGTTGTAGCCGACCATCCTCCTTGACCCATAATTAGTAAATTTGCTCAATTCAGCGTAGTGTCACATTCTCGTCCCCATGTCCCTACATTTGGACTTCTCGATCGGTTCTTCTCTACCATGTATGGCGGTTGGTTTCGTCACAGTTGAAACATCCCAGCTGGTGACGATCATATGTTGAACGGTTGGAGTTCCGTCGACTGGTAGGATGATGCCAAAAATAACTAAAAAATAGCCCCAAAAT
This sequence comes from Sclerodactyla briareus, assembly GCA_026419785.1. Classification (NCBI taxonomy): domain Eukaryota; kingdom Metazoa; phylum Echinodermata; class Holothuroidea; order Dendrochirotida; family Sclerodactylidae; genus Sclerodactyla; species Sclerodactyla briareus. The sequence continues at coordinate 122,253 of JAODTK010002266.1, read as the reverse complement.
TGCCCCCCAAACACGTTAAAGACTCAAAGAGCGCAAACAAAAAACTAACGAATACAAGACAATCACACAACATGCACGAGTGAAAATTGAACTAATAATGAAAATGGAAGATAAAAGAACGGGGAGCTGAATTTGGAAAATCGTCTTGACGTTCGTGTTGCCAGTCCGGGATCAATTAGTCCAGTACGCTTGGCCCAATTGAGCTGACAATTACTGTGAAGCTTTCCTATAAGGGGTACAAGAACGCTATTGTTTTAGTGTTTTAGTGAAAACTTTCTCAATTCCAAACTCCCCCCCCCGACATATTTGTGTCGTCTCTAGCCGGTGTTTTAGTACTGGGGAATTAATAACCGGTTATAATTCACTTCACACACGAACATATAGTAGGTCACGTGGTATTTATGAATATTAATAATATAATAAGAATCTTTGTTGTGATTACCAAGTTACGAACTGGTTAGTATTAGTTGGACTTGCCTTGCTGTATCATCGTATGGCGTTCAATAATATAATAATAATATACTATACGGCTTCATGGATCAGCAACTGTTGCAATGTGAACTAAAGTAACGATACATTGCTTATGGGTTTTTTTTTCAGGTTACCAACAGGTAGCCGTAGTTTCTTAGACTTATCCATCACTTACCTTCCACCTGCCAGACTGTAGGATGTAGTGTTTGACACGATCAACACGAGGATCCCAAATTACTGCAATGGAAATTAGACCGTAAAATTCATATGGACTCCAACATATGACTCATATAATACCCATAGTGGCATTTGATAATATGGAGATGAACATGATCGCAACCTATCGGTACCTTATGCCATAACACTAGCAGCTTCCAACCATTATGTGACCCCTATAAGTTGCAGACCGATCGATCGATGATATGACGGTTGCAAGCTAACGTTTAGCATTGTATTAATTATGCATTCACTGACCTTATAGCTACATAAACTATTCATCACCAAAATTGAATGAATTGAATTAATATGGCTAATCTGAAGATCCAATCTCGAAACGAGGCCACTCCGAACATGCTAAATTATCTTATTTTGGCAATTTCCATTACGAAGGAATATTCATTTTCAGTAATGAAACTCCAGGTAGGAACTGAAGTTCCAGTCAGAGCAGTTGTGGGTCTGACAGTGAGCCAAAAGAATCACAAATTTATGCATCTATTTTCTTTAGTCAGTCCTGAGGCTGCTAAATTATCTGTTAAACAGCAGAAACAAGGATTTGGACTAATAATCACAGGTGATGAGCTAAAGATCAGTAAAATTTTTGCACACCTTGTTCTATCAGTTAAACTGACTACCATACCCCTCCCCCAACACCCCGACACGGCGACACTAGATATGTGTTCGATATCCCATATTAATTACTGTCTCTTAATCCTACGAAAATGACTTCACATCCAATAGTTTTCTCTCGGTTCTACTTCAATCTAATTGTTAAGCGGAATCTATGTTAGATATGGGATTTGATTGTCAGCGACCTCTTAGCTGCAGCCTCTACAGAGCTCTCGATAAATCCCTGTTCAAATTATTTTCAGCTCCAAGTTCCCACTGTCCGTTCCCATGCGTAATTTAGGTCACGATACACCATGGAGATTACTTCACTATACTTTATTAGACTATAATTAATATAATAATTTCATATGCCACATATCATCATGCTGTATAATCTAACGCCTTTCTGATAGGGTAAGTTAAAACAGTGCCTACTCCCGATGTGCTCTGACCCTATCCGGGGGGGGGGGGGGACTTTTTTATATCACTTTGGTCATGGGCCTACAATCACAGGGGGAGAGAATACATCTGTTGCTTAGTGATGGGCAAATTATCACTTCTAATAATTGGGAAAGGGACGATATTTCAAGAATGGCCAGCTTTTACAGATTGACTGTTTTACTACACTGATAGCCATATGAGAAAATAACTTTTGGTCAACACAGCAACTCAATGGGGTACACTCATTGAAGGCACACCTCAGTTAAATCTGTACAACTCGAAGAGGGTAAATGATAAAAAAAAATATGGCAATGAGCCGAATGCCACACACTGGTCAACTTCGGGTTCTTCCTTTTGAAAATTGAAACAGAGTGTGTAGTGATGAACTATTTTCGGCCCAGCCAAAACTTAACTGGCCCCAATTAAACCTGCGTTATATTTATATGTGCGGTTTCACGCCATTTATTTACACGGGTGGTACCTGGGCAGACAAAATGAACGTATTGATTTTACGTGTCAATTTTTGTTCCTAGTACCATCATTGAATGACCACAGACAGACTCAGGTTAATTATAAGGAATGTATAAGCCTTTAACTTTGTAGGAGAAAAAGAAAAGGCTGTGGGCAGTTCACGGGAAAGGGGAGGAGATTGAAAAAAAGGTTAGGGGGCGTGCAGTCGTTGCACATGTTTTTCCGATGGAATCCACTTCCCGCCCACGATGAGGAAATATGAGGCGTATGTCAAAGAATTTTGGCAGAACATTGTCAAAATTGAAGTGTTATCGCGAAGTTTGTATTCGATTTGATCGTTTGGCATTCACGCAAAGAGGGAGGGGAAGGGAACAAAGGACAATATACACTCCCGTTCTAGGAGGTGGGGTCGGAGTGATTATTCGGAAATTCGTATCAGGGCGCAGGGGGGCGGGGGGGGGGAAGTAAAGAGTAGGTGTTCCAGGCCAGAACTGAATGAAGGTAGTTCGGAAGTCAAATGTTGGTTTATGAGCCACCAAAAACTGCGGGTTGGATAGTGAGTAACAAAACAAGTCAATGCGCATCAGTGTGACATTTGTCCTCAATTCACATCGATTGATCTTTACCAGGTTGTGCCGATTGTGCGTATCCATGACTATTTTCATATGTCCAAATAGTTTTGGTCTCAATTGAGTCGGTTGACCTTGACGGACTACGAAGAAATCAGGGTCCATCTACACCACATGACGCACCTATAGGCAATATATAAGATATTGATGACATTTCTTCGAGTTTGCTTATTACGAGCCAACGAAGTGAACAAACAAAACATATAGACATACATCACACACATTCAAACAGATAAAATTCCTTTTGCAAGGAATTAAAATAATCGCTATGTAAACCAGACAACAAATTTTAGGTGAAAATTCTAAATAAAAATGTGGAGTTCACAATAGGTCGTTTTGCTAAAGTTGGTAAATTTTCAGTTATGTGATGTATTTTTGAACGTTCTTGCTTATGGAAATAACTGGAGCGGAGTAAAATTGATATGTAAGACTTTTTTTACTCATTATGACCTTTTGGTCTCATCAGGAAACATTTACATAGCTATGTTTTTTTCGTATTCAAGCCTTGGATGGGTTTGTCTATACCTTGAAGGACCCTTACCTTCAACGTTTGTCTAGACTGACCGGGAAGTATCAAACCACGGGAGTAAACACCAATCGAGGCTGTCGGGGGAACAAAAGTACAGACCAATTATACGTAGGCATCATATCAATTAGTTTTATCGATACAACATATCACAGCTATACTCGGTGAAAGCAAGGTGTCGGTTTTTATCTTTTAATTGATATAGTCCTCACCATCTGTTTAAGAAAGCATATCTGTAGTTCTGTACCATCAGCTATGATATTTAAAAAGCACACTCGAGTGATCAAATGAAAGTGTCACCAAAGAATAATTGCGAGCATCACAATATACCTACCATTAACCTTAATCTTATGGAGATATCACAATACTCAGAGGGGTTAAGTTGGACCGGAACATTCCCGTTTATCGATTCGATTTCAAAGATATCAGCCATATCAGTGCCTGCTTGATTGAACATATGAGGAATTTTAGGAGTATCTGTTCGGTATAGGGATATCACTGGACGGGCTATGATAATAGGGCCGTTTGATTTGTTCATCGAAGACTATATACTGTGCGAAACGTCACAGAAATTGAGTGGTAGAGGTCATCATCAAACGGAATGTGCTCTATGTTATTTGATCGGTTTTAAAAAATTGATTTCAACTGATCTCAACATAATCAGTGACTACTACTTAGAAATGAGAATTAGATGAATCAGTGTGGTATGATTGTGTGCTCGTGATGTGACTTTTTGTCTTCCCATCATTTTCAATCAGTCAATCCATCATAAGCTATTTGTCAGACGCTGTTTGTCGCATCCATTGCCTGATACCAATCATCTGGTACATCGGTCGTTTGGCCTTGCTAGTGAAAGGTGCGTCAGTATTGATTACAAGACGTCTGACCTAGTATCTGGTGGGTGCGGCTGCACTGGGACAAAATATATGTGATTTGTGTTGATAGGCGAACATGAGAGGGTGTGAGTCTCAAGTAGTTTGAAGCAGATGCACATTAAGTTGGCTGGAAACTAATCCACCAACTTAATCCAACTGACTGATCAATGCCTAGACATCACGCAAATGTATTAGTCTGCATTATTCATCGAATTTCAAAAGATTGTCAGTGCCTTCTTCAAGTTTTATTCTAAAAACTGGAAAAGACGTTTCCTGGGAATTGTACACGACGCGGTAAGAACCTCTCTCCGTGCGAGTAACCAACAATCGGGGGAATTAGTCGAGTGGAGCAGCACGGGCCTGGATTGGACTGTCTGGCCGTTCGTGTTTGGTATCAGGGGAAATTTATAATGTTTTATGACGTTAACAATATAAAAAGCGTTTTCCCTTGCAATTGTGTGTGTCGAGGCAGTGATCTCCACAAAAATAAAGTTACCCTATTCGTATGTACATGGAAACTGCCCTGGGGCGAAGTTCTGTACAGGTTCACAGTATTCCACTCCTGGACTTGTTTTCGGCGAACGTATTTGATAGAGACATGTTTGTGGGTAACATTAGTTAGATCAACCTCGTTATAAAATGCCTAGTATTTAGATAATAGGGTTTCCAGTTGTTGTGTCCTTGGGGGTTACACATAGCAAGAGATATTAGATTAAAGAATAATATAAATAATAATAATAATAATAATATTAATAAGTAATAATAATAATAATTAATAAAATAATAATAATAATAATAATAATAATACATAATAATAATAATAATAGTTAGGCATGTAGATGAGTTCAATGTGAAGAAACTAACGAGTTTTGTCTTGCAAGTCAAGATCGTCAAGGTCAGATTATGGCGTGAGGTCGGTTAACTACGATATCTGGAAAGTGCGAAAATGATCTCAAAGCTATGGCGTATGTGTTGCAAACATGCAATACTCTAATTACATGCAGCTTCATTGCAGGTTGCAACAACAAAAAGAACAGTAGTAGTCGTTTTGAAGGCCAGTTCATGATCATTAAAGGTCGAGGCGGATTATACTTCGGTTTGGTTTGGTAGTACGATATATAAGTGCAGTTAATAAACATAATGGAAAGAGAGGTCAAATCGATCAAGCTAACGGGAGCTCAAATCCACGATCTTTTGAGATTAACATATCACTTGGTACGTAGTATTCAGTAAAGTTTAGGTCAGGCATGATGCGGTTTGAAATATTACAGTGATAAATTTGCCGGTGCGAGGTGATAACAATTCAAGACAACCATCTAAAAATCACGTCAATTTAATGCAGAATGACCACTTATTTTTTTTCTGTCAGTAGCTTGAACAAAGGTGTAATAACCTGTTGAGCATTTTCAGTAATCCCCGTTTCCATCGCCTATTAGGCATCGGTAGCGACATTGGTAGGGGCATTAGTGTTTTTGCATAAACTCCCATCCCACCTCTCTGAGGTCTGCATCGCAAGCAAACAGGCTCATGCAAGTGATCGATCATGTAGGTACCATGTGCCAAATTTTGATGCATCACCGTTTCCACAGCATGATGACCGTCAGTATATCTCGGGAAGAAATAAGCAATTGCAAGTTTTCCTGGATATCAGTAGAGGCATTTTTCGCCATGAATCATATACTGTGAACTTATGAAAATTGCTCGGCAATCACCCGCCCGTCTGATTTCCCATTTAGTTTTGACTATAACTTGCTACCTGCCTCCATGGAGTGAAGGCATTAAAATATTCCGGCTCAGATGTACCGTTATGTTAGTCTCTTCAATTTTTGTCCCCAAAGCTTGAATATCACGCATACAGTGTCGTGGAATCATACGCATAGTTGCGTTTTGATATAGCCAAACTGATCATGTAAGTAACTATGTAAGTTGCTTCCGTTGCCTCTTCCCAACCCGCTGTTTCATATGTTAATAATACGTCTGTCGAGGCTACTTCGGTGTATTGAATGAAAGATGTCATGCAATATCCCGAGAAAAAAGTTCAGTTGCGACCCGAAGTTGAAACCCAGCCCTCTTTCACCTCTCGAGATGCATGACATGCAGAATTGTTCAGAAACAGTCAAATAACTGAATAGGTGGGCAAACGACGAGGTTCGACACAAAAACGTTAACCCCACGATGGAATTAACGGAACGTAATGATGTTTACTAAGGAGGTCTGTCAATTGCATGGGTTGTCTTCTTTTACGATGTGTTTTTTTTCTCGATTTTTAGTTTCAAATTCACGTAGATTTACCACGTAGATATCAAATGCAATCTGCAACCACAACCCCTGCCTTGCCACAGCCCTGATAAAGTTATGGTATGAATACTCACCAGAATTTTGTTAACAATCGGCAGTGTTTAGCGTAGTTCAGTAACCCAGTCCATTCATCTTCAGTGACCTCTCTGCCGTACTCGGTCCATATCTGTAACTCCTTCAGTGATAAGAGAGTGCTAACAGAGCCCAGAGTGCAGTACCAGAGACATACCTTTGAGATCAATACTGGAGAACGTCTCATGAAGCTTCACGTTGGTTATAGATCTGGAAGCAACACGGATACCACTGATACAGTGGGGACATGTTGATCGATATATCTTATAATCTCACTGCCTGGCAGCGGTCCACTTCACGGATGGTCATATAGGTTGAACAGTGAGCACCAGTGCTCTTTAGAACATTCCACATAAAGCACACAGAAAACATGCTGATGCCTGAAAGATGCTGCGTAATTTAAGTATTTTGCTATTTTTGTACAAGGGCGGCGCTCTGGAGGAAAGGACAACCCCTCCCCTCCTCTCTTTATTCTGTGCTTGTGTGTGGGGGACATGAGCAGAATGTAAACGAGGGTCCTCTTCCCACAGTTTCATGGCGGGCCCGACACGCTCGACTGAAATTTTGTCCACGCGCCGCTGGAGAGCGCCCTGATCGCCCTGGTAGTGAGGACGCCATCAGATCGGAGAATCTCTTCCCTCCTTAGAAGCAATTGGCATGTGACCGTTAAGGAATGTTAGGTTTGCTTTCACGTATTTGTGTATGTGAAGCTTGGCACTCGGAGAAAGCAGAGGATAAGTTTATATTTGACGTGTTAGCGGGGTGGGGGAACAATCTATTCCAGGCATAGACCTAGCCTAGTTTGTAACTGTACATGCCTAGCCGGGGTTGCAGCTCTGGAACGCAGTTCCCTGTGCAGTTCACTTCAATAACAAGATTACTTCAAACTGACAATTGCTCTGAACCATTGTTACACACTAATGAGCTGCAACTCTCAGGGATTGTGAGATATGCCATACATGGTAGCTATGGGGTTAGACTAGCCAAACAATTTTTTTTTTTACAAAAAGTAGATACTCGCAAACTGCAGAAATGCAAACGATGTACCCTCGAATGCCATTCAGGACTGGTCCCGAAGTTTTTTTTGGCCAATCAGAATGTAGTAAATCATTGGATGTGTCTATGAATTATGCTTCAAGGTGAAAAGTCACCAGCATGTGACGTTACACATTCGTGTGTTCTCGCAAAAGTTGACACACATCTATACTCCTGTAACCGAACGCACACACACACACATACGCACATACAGAAATACACATGCACCCTCTAGACCACATAGATTTCCCTTACCTCCAGTATGGTATAGAACAAACAACACGACTGGGTTTGGGACCCAGCCCTTTTACTATGGTCTGGGAGGATTCTTGAAGAAGTAGTATCGTTGATTGTTGCAGTAATAGAGAATCGCCTCTCTGAACGTTATTTCATTAGAACACAACTGTCGAATGGTCTCCACATTGTTTACCTAGGTCGAAGAAAGTGGATAACATATGATAAATGAAATAAATTCGTGAATAAATTAAAAAGCGTACAAAAAAGTGTATAATATATTGCAAATTGATTCTCCGTTCACATATCGAGGTTCCGAATATTCTGTGGCGATGGACTCATTCCTCTACTGTTTTTATTTTCTTTTTTCAACAAACAGAAACTTTCGAATGAATATTTGATGTGTTTTTGCCTATTTCTATTTTATTTTATCTATTTATTTATTTTTTAACAAACAGAGACTTTCGAATGAATATTTGATGTGTTTTTGCCTATTTCGGACATTCCACAATTCCTATACTTGCAATAATCTTGTCAGAACTGCGGATTGTCGTTGTGTCGCCACGATATAATTTTACCCATTTGGAATATAACTACAGTGTGTTATGATGACAATACATCTGGTACAGAAGTCTGCTGATATTTTTGTAACTTTAAGTTGATTGCCGGGACGCTTCCCGGCAATCCCGTGTTCGCGCTTCTCTTACGAATATTCGAATTTACATTAAAACTGGAATTGTCACCACTCTTAAATGTTGTCTATTACGACCGCTATAATGTTATCAGGGATATTCAGGAACAGATGGTCGCGAAAGGACCCGAGGGCCTATGCACCAACCAACTGTATATGAATGAATGTATGCAAATATGTGACAAATAAAAGTGACGACTAGGGGTTGTTTTAGTCATGGTCCCCCCCCCCCCCAAGATCAGTTGTCAATCACCTCTACGAATTTTACTAATCACGCTACACATCACATAAGATGCAGATTCCACGCATGAGGTATATTTTACCTAATGTAACCTATTGCGACGCTGTAACCATTTCGAAGGGTTGTATCTAGTAACGGTTTAGTGAGATTGGAGGATGGATTGTGAAATGCTACTCACCTCCCACTGTCCAGCTCTCAAATTCAGCTGAAAATCGTACCGGGCATATGACACTGCGTAAATAGGAACAAATGATACTGTTACGGCTTCATTCCCCAGCTGCTTCGTATTATAGTATCTATGCAGTCATGCAGTGTGTGTGTGGGTGTGTTTGTGCGCTTCTAGTGGGAAGAATATCTAAAGGAAGTGAACATCCATTAAGTTCAAATTATACCTGTTAGTTACGGTTATAAAGAGGAAGACCCATTTTGAAGAGGGGTCCAACAACGTTTACAGTCTGACGGCTATTTTGCCACGGTACTGTTTTTCCACACAACCACAATTCAAGGTCCCGATTGAGGGATACCAAATAGATCACTGCAACCCAGAAACATAGTTGGAAGACTCAGGTCAAACAGTGACAACTTGAAACAACCAACGTTTTGATCGCGCGATCTAGTATAATCCACGGGTACCAACGGATGCAACAATGAAGACAATTATTAAGGAGTGGCAGAGCGGAGCACAGCCTCTGATGAGGCATACATCAACGCATAGCATTTAAGATTTTTAAAACATTTTATATCACTTTTGAAACGCTTTTAAATGCTGAATATGTTGAAGAGACGAACAGAAATCACTATAGCTTCAGTAGATAAACACAGCCCAATTATAATCTTGAAACCGCGCTTAGCAGTTTTTAGTGTAGATTTGCAAATGCTAAAGTCAAATTTGACCTACTACAGCTATTGTGTTCATAGTAGAACATATGTGCTGTAGCAGAATTGGTGCGATGGTATAATTCCATTGACCTGTGCACCAACGCATTTCTGCAGATAGCTGATGTTTCTCAGGTCAGCGTCTACTAGATTTCGAGGTCGCTATCATACACACACTCCTAGACAGACCTGGTTTTCAACGGATCAATGCAAATCGCGATATTGAGACAATCTACATACACTCCGTGTAGAAATGTCTATATACCTCTATGTAACTCTAATCATACCCAACATGATGTAAACTTTACACAATGTCGTCTAAAATCAGTCGAAAGATCGTTTCGAAATCGCCATTGCTAATCAGCCGATCAGATGACAGTAGTGTATATCAATTACAATGACTAGCCTAAAGTCTATTGACCTAATATTATGTCATGGACATATGACGGAGTTTTGCATATAGAGTACAATGACGCTATCAGCGCATGCTGGAATTAGCGTACACTTTCCGTACTCGCGCAATGAAACGCATATAGCAGTGGTTAATTGTATGACAAACCCCCCAAAAAAGTTTGTATGACGGGTTTACACAACATTGTGTTATCCCTACCTATCGCAGGATACGTGTGGCACGCAGCTATTGTGTATCATTCACACAAGTTGAGTGATTTTGGGAGTGTAAAGATTATACACCTATATCTAGCTACAATGTAAGGCAGGCGGGTGCGGGTCCCTGGCGGGTGGGCCTGGGGTAACGCCCTATAGGTGAAATCACGAGAAACGTAACACTCAATCACCTTTCACATTTCTCGAGATCAGCATAGTAGGGATGGATTCCACAGTAATAGACACGGGGAGGAGACAGCCATCAAATCTTCGAAAAAACAGAAATATATTTTGAAGGTTAATAGGATTGAAGTATGCATTTTCACTTTCATGTTCGTTTGTTTGCTAAAACGATGTACAATAACCGCGACTGTGAGTGTTATTTGCAGTAATTTTGAAATGATCTAGTCACAAAATGCCCTTTGGTTTGAGTCTATTCAGTTTTGCTACGTAGAACCTTCGGATTAACACAATTTCTCCAGTTTGTCAGACTTGCTTAATATTTTAATATTGTAATTGTATTGTAATTGATTATGACGACGGCTGAACTACACTCTAAGAAAAATACACTCTGTATTTATATCACGAACATAACTGTGTATAATTAACCTCCATCACACTTTGTTGAACTTCCCCCAATTTGTTATCTGGCATTGTAATGTCTTTAACTTTAATCTTTCTCTCGTATTCGTGCTTTATAGATCGCCATCAAAGATCCGTTCATTTGCTCCACATCAATTGATTTCCTTTTTTACTGACAATCAACAATTACATGAAAATAAATAAATATTAATCAGAACAAAACAGAACAACAACGCTGTACCCTATACTGTGTTGTGTAATTCAAAAGCAACTTACGATCTTCGTCCACCTCTGACATTCATTGAGAAAGCTCATATATTTGAATGAATTTAGCTTCCGTTATTTCAACATCTTCCGCTTCGTTCACCACCATCTTCACAACGGAAGAGACACCGGGCCAAAGAGAGTCCAGATGTGAGGGTCATGCTCCTAGTGGTGATATCAAACTTATCAAGACACTCCTCCTTCAACCCAGGCCGGGTACTGGTACTGAAGTAAATTACTTTCCATCTGTATGGTGATCACTTTGCAGCTTTGTTGGAGAATTGGAATAGCTTCTTCTTGATTATTAGAAGATTATGATGATGGATCCTTGGTGTTGCGTACACATTGGGCAATCGGTCACGGTCTCGGTTGATTGTGTAGCTCTCCATGAGTTGTGCGACTACAACTAACGACTAATGATATTTTCAAGATCATTATGTTGGACTTTCCTGTGTTCCCCACGATAAGCCTATACACCGATACATGCTTTGCTTCAATGCTCACCTATCGACAGCATGGATCAACTTGGAAAAGTATACACACGAAACGTCAAGGCTGATAGTCTGATAGTCTGATAGTAAATAGTATAATTGCTAAAATAGTTCGGATATATCATGCGGTGACTACTCATAAAAACAAAACTTTACATGATTTTCCCATCCCAATATGAATATTTGAGTGTGGTTAATTTAGTTGATAAATCATGCCCGATGATTGCAGTCAATCTACTGGAGCCATTTATGACACGAAGTGTACAATTCGCTAATCATTGGAGGTCCTACATAATTTCGATAATCTCAATGGACGGCGATAATAAAATCGATACTTCTCCAATGTGACTCGAATACCTCCCAGTTGGCAGGGGTAGATATACGAAAATCCAGGTGTGAATGAATCATTTTTGAAGAGACCAGACAAAGATTTTCGTGAGACCGATTCTTGTTGTCGGTTTCTGACCAGAGGCGGCGCCGTGCGGTCGTGGAGGGTACTCTGGTTCCCCGACTGGGTGGCCAATCGTTTCGTTAGTAATTTTGTTGATAGACTGATCCGGGGGAGGGATGTAAGGGGAGGAGGAATTTTTGGAAACCTGACACCCTCAAACGCAAATGGTGCGATCCCTAGTACGATACTCTAGCATGAGTACCCATTAAAAACATTCATTTTTCTGCCAACATATTTTTTCCCGACTACGTAACTGTGTGTTAAGATAATGTGTGTCAAAACGGTCTGTAACCCAGCTACATGAATTAACCTGTGCACTCTTATCATATTAAGATTACTAGATTGCTGTACGCTGGATATGAGTTATGGCACGTGATTTTTCGAAGTGCTTGAACGTAAATTCACATGATGATGAATGGCTTCACATCATGGTCTTGCATAGCCCATCAGAGCTGATAAAGATATTTATTAATTGTCCGATGGGGATGGGGATGGAACTTGGCACCACATGTCCATCATAGTTAGATCAATTCTGTACCAGTGGCGTCACCAGACTTTCCCATCTAGGAGAGTACAAGGAGGGGCACAGACATTTTGTGGGGTGGCGCAGAGCGTTTACAAGGGAATTTCTGGTTGCGCCAGCCCCCAGATGGCAGTACATTACCTCTCCCGAGCGTTTTAGGCTGCTTATACCAAGCTTCAAATCTGGCATTTTGTAATCACAATTTATAATCAGTGAAACAATTAATTTTTGGTCCAGCCTCGGTCTTTGGCCAGAATGTTCAAATAAAATTTGTGTTCGACAGTACTGTTCACCAGTGTGCGCAAAGCGCATAATTTTTATGGGTTGGTTTTCCCGGCACATCTGGGAAAACAGGATCTCACCAGAAAATTGGGACATTCAGCTATCTTCAGCTCTACTGTCCCAACCATAATAGACTTCCATTAGCAGGTTGAGAACACTGCGTTTGAAAATTGAGCAGTCTGGAATGTCCTAAGCCTACTGCAGTTTCCAATCGCGCTTGGTCCGGGCGGATGTAAACGGAACGCGGAGGCTAAGGGTTTTAGTTATTCAAAAATATGTGACTGTAGTTTTTCAAGGTCAATGAGAATGTTGTTGTATAATTCCAGCATTTCACCTCACATATATGTATGAAATTTAATGGGCCAATGAGGTTAGAAATTCCCATAGAGTGATGCGGAATGACGGAAAGCGACGGAACAAACTCCACCACTAGTACACGAATTTTTTCACTTTTTTTCGCATTCGAGGCGAATTTGGCACAACTGCCTTTCTTGTGATATTTTTTGTTGTGTTTTGCCAGATCTATTTCAAACTGGTAGTCGAATACTGATACAGAATTTTCCTTCGAAAATCCCCAATTTCATTTGGGAGGGCACACGGGGGGGGGGCACAAGGTTTTCGAGGGGGGCACGTGCCCACCTGCCCCCCCCTGGCGACGCCACTGTTCTGCACACCTCGGACGTGCGCAACGCACCTATTTTTTCCTTACTCCCCTCCCCGACGTTTCTCCGCTTTGCTCCCTGACGGGGGGAGGGGGGGGGGCACTGCTCCGCTGGCGCCGCCCTGCATTGTACGTCGATTTTCGAATGTAGTTTACAGTGGATACGAATATATCGTAATTATGATTCAAAATGGGGTGGAAACGAGTTTTTTTTTTTTTTTAACTCTTGTCTTTACTACCAGGAATTCCAGAATGCACATCGAAACACACACTACAATTAGATATTTTTTTTACAATCTACCACGATTTAAAAAGCAGTGACATGCCAATTAGGAGAACACAAACCCAATGCACGTACGTATATATCTACATACATAATGTGGGGAAAAGCTGCCTATTTACGTCGATCTCCATATCGGTGACCCCGATCAATCACTGATAAGGCGATTAAACTTAGGCAAGTCTGTCCACCCATCAACAATTGCATCCAAGTCAATGCCCCTGTGAGATCAGGCACAGCCAGGTCAATAGTCACGTAGGCGTCTGGCCCATGACAGACGTAAGAACTTCTTCCTAGGTTTAAACTTAGAGAAACTTCTCTCACTCGATGCCGAAGTTATTGGTACAGTCATCATCAGGCGAGGCACCTTTAGTTAGGAAATAGTAGGTCGGGCTATAAATCAATCAATTTTTCACCTAACCGGGCGGAGACCGACTTTTTTGTCGCCAGAGACCGACTTCTGATTTTCACAGGGGGTGTCACACCCCCACACCCCCCCCCCCCCGTATTTACGCCCCTCCAGAAAAAAACAAACATTGGTGGGGGAGACTACGCAAAAAAGATGGATGCAGTTCATCATATTTTGGATTATTTGGACCTGGCTAACCAGGTTTTCGACAGGGTGTAGGTATAATTGATGATCGGGAAAATAACCAAATGAAAACAAAATGAATAAGATCCACAGAAAAGCAATGTCTTGCCAAAAAACAAACAAAAAAAACACGAGGTTGAGGTGGTGTTCTCTACCGGAAAACATTGAAATGTTGCCGCTGGATCGTGGAATTAGGATAAAATAGCTATTATCCTGGACTAGGACACCTGCACTGGTATTCACTAAATACTGTCAACAATATTTACTCATTCTTCGATGCAATTTCTAGAAGTTGTATGGTTGATCTCTGAAGTAGTCTGCTGTCACTGTTGTCAATGCTTACATCCTGGGAGACAATATTTTTTACGATCTGTAAGATATTTTCAGTACCACCGTCTCTTTCAAATGTACACAAAATGGCGAATTTATCGCCATCTCTGACATGCTTCAATGTATCTAGAGTTCTTCAGTTGAGTTGTTATTGATCCCGCATGCAAATCGGTAGACGTATTGCAGATCGAACGGATCAAGATCTTTGGCGAACTTCCTAAACATCAGCGATTTAGTGAAAGTAGTGGCAAGTTTTGCAAAGTAGTGAGCCGCATACCACTCACAAAACAACTTCTGATAAAAATGCACCTCTGTCTCGTACTGGATGTGTTCAGACTGTGATGAGGAATCGTTAATGTTGATGATATCTTCCTCAACTAAAATTCCGATCCGGACATAATGTCGAAAGAAACCTTCACCCAGTCTCTTCATGAGATAATTGCTTTCCAAATGATTTGTTGGTTTCTTCCTCTCAGACCTTTGAATGCGATTTCATCCAACTTGCCATGCTTTTGTTCGTACACTTGACAACGACTCGCCTCTTCATCAGACACTTTATTCCTCATATGGCTGTGGAAGCATGAGATCATATAACGGAAGAAACTTGTGACGGAGTGAAATGATACAATATCCTCTCTTTCATAAGTCATATGAGCAAAACATCACAAAGAAAAGTGGGACTTGACAGAGATCACTGAGTACAGGATTTTTCTGCAGCTGATTCAAGATCCGATATGATGATTCCGTATTGTCGCCGACCACAGCTTTCCTAATGTATTTTCTCTTGCATTACCGTCGAACCCCGTCAACCTAATCCGATTACTCTCCGCCGCGAAGTTCTCTCGCAAATAAGATGACCTCGTAGTCAACACTACTCCAGCGTTCTGTAACATTTCTTTCTTGATGATCAACGATATGTCTGTCAGCAGGTTGTCTTGTTCCGGGTATTCATCGTATCCATCCAACACCAGCATCAACGAAGTGCTTTCTCTCAAATGATTACCTAGTCTCCTCAGTTAGAGACGTGTCTGTCGGTAGGAGGAACTGCTTAATAGCTTTTGCTATTGAATGTATTCCCCCCAACTGTCTCAGTCGGAGAAATACTAGTACCTCTACCCCATTCAATGGTGAGTCCTTAACGTCATTGCACCAGTCATATATAAACTGCAGAGTCAACGTCGATTTTCCGTAGCCGGGCTCTCCCTCGATTATACACCTCTTCAATACGGTGTCGCCTCCAACAAATATGTCGTGATAGGAATGAAGTTGGTTCCATTTGAGGTCACGCGTCATTTCTCGGTATTCAATACCTCCTCAACGAATACCTTATCAACGCAATACATCCTGTCCTTGATGTATGGTATCGGCTGTACCCGGTCGTAGAGGACTTGTATTTGTGTTTCAGCTGTTTTACAAATACGGACATCAGGTCTGTCGATAGTAAAAGTATAATATTGGTTTGATCTTTCGTTCATTACAATTCAGGAGAATAAAGTCGCAACTAACAAGAATGGAGGTGCAAATAGTATGATAAAACGAGTGAGAAAAGGGGTCGACTTACCCGCATTGGAACTGAGCATTGGAATTTCCTAAAATGAATAGATAAATGTTCCGTCAGCACTGCGAATTAATTCCATCATTTCAAGTATTACCAGTGCATAAATAATTTTGTGCTTGAATAAAATTTGATAAAAAGAACTGCAATAATGCCATTTATATATTAATTTTCTCAAAGCAGTACTGCTTACCATTATGATATAGAACAAAAAGAAGCCGACACAGCCAGCTAACACAATAAAATATGTGTTGTAACACTGTGAAATAGTCAAACTGATCAAGTAGAAGTGTGTCCTAATAATACCGAAATAGTCAGATGTAACTATCTGGTTTTAATGAAGGGTGCGGGTAATCACTCTAGAAAATATGTCAGTTACTTAAATATAGATTATACTACACAATTTTGCAACATCGGGGAGGTCAAAATAGAATTAGATACCCCAAAATACAAGCTTAGGGGTTATCGTACCTAACATTAATGACCTGAAGTTAGTAACTCACCTCAGCTACTCGAATTGGGTGAGGTTCTCCTGCTCGTTTGGTCGATTTCCTAACTGTGCATGAAAAGGAACAAAAGGCATGGATATATCAACGTACTGAATTGCTTCTTCCTATATCGTAGAGTTGACACAAACACATTTGATCTCTTACCTGGTATCTGTCGTTTTAGGGTAAAATTTAAAACAGTCGAAAATGGCGGGTTTCTCTCTCGTTCTGCCTAATCACTTTTCCTACACATAAGCTCAAAAACACTCATTTCCAATGCCAGGCCAATCAGTGTGTTGGTCTCTTCCGTAGTGGAGACAACCGCCGTACAATGTTGGATCTTCCACCAACCAGCCCTGAACAGAACTGCAGTACTCAACCAGCCCTGAACAGAACTGCAGTACTCTGCGACTCAACAGGTGCATGGCGAGCGTATATAGGAGTGTGGTAACAGTATGGGGCGTGAATATTCCTATGCCAGACTAGTATATCAATAGGTGTTCTAACAGTTTTGTCAACGATTGTAGGTACACAAGACATAAACGTGAACAATGCATGTGCCATTCTGCTGAAGTGTTCAATAGGTGTGCATTACTTTTTGTTGAATATAACATGTACCCTGCCTTAGCTTCCAATACATTATTTTCAACTGATGCTTAAGTTTCGTTTCTTCCTTGTTCATTCTGCTAGTTTTTGTTGTAGCCAGGCATGAGTCCTTCCAATTAGATAATTGCTACGGTATACGCCATCATATCAGTTGTAGAGAAAAACAAGTCATGTCTTATTTGGGGTCAAAAATTTCTCAATGATACTTTCTCATTTGCTAGAGCACCCTCGTTGGTATGTATCCCGTAATGTTCATACTAAGACCACTGCCTGATATTTTGCCGTCCTGTTCGACATATTGCAAACCTGTGCCAGTCTATACTGTTCTAATGTTCCGTTTTTTAACCGAGGAGAAAGTAGTGTCACATATAGGCTAATATCATCTTAGGTAACTCTAATTCAACTAATTATTACATCCATGCATTCGCATATCCTGCGATCTTGTCTATATTTCATCCCATTAGCCTCACCATGATCCCATCAGTAGGACTCCCACAATCCCCACTAAAGCTACTACGATGATAATCGCAATCCACCACAGACCAGGTGGGTCATCAACCTCGACGGGTTCTTCACCTGAAAAAGCAAGCGTGGTATAATCAGTGAGAGAGAGAGAGAGTGGGGGGGGGGGAGGGGGGAGAGTGAACACAGAGTTTTGATCAGAATTACGATTAATAAACCAGCCGGTCATCGCTGGCCGGATAACTAATCAGTACTAACTTCCACGATTTTAATAAAGTTATGGCGGTTGCGCAATACAACACGACGAGCGTTCAAACCATAAGAAAAAAACCGCTCGGAAATAGGAAAAAACACAAAGAACAAACAAAAAACATGACTGATATTTCAAAAGTAATTATTACAAACGCCTCGTCGATAAAGAAACTGAACAGGTATGGAATGGAATGAAAGCAACTGCTTTTATAAAAGAATCGACCATTGAATTTGAAGTCATCAACTGACGTTTCAGTATAGGTTACCTATTTGGGTTTCTATTTTACCATTCTTACATTGTGTAATGTCACCAGCTGGGGAAGGATTGCACGAGTCGGACTCAGCTTGGTACTGATAGCGAAGCGCCTTAACAATCTCGTTGACTGATGATACTAATAGAGTGTTTCCACTCACAGTCGAATCTATGGTAGTAGGATACCGTTGGACTGTTCCTTATAATTGGGTTACATTGAGCCTAGAATTTCAACAAATATTTGATTATGTACCAGGAGGTCACTGTCCTTAGATTTCACTGTTTTTACTGCCCACTGTAATAATACCTTATCGAGTTGAGAACGGACCTGGTTACAAGGCCTCGTTATACTGAATTGTGTGTGTATAATATGTTAATGTTTTAAATAAATATTTAGAATATAATAAATATTTATTCAAATCCAAATATGTTTGGACGATTCGATAGGTCTTATGTGGAGGGCGTCACGAACAACTCGCATCAGAACGAAATTTACGAAATTGTATTCGTTTGGTACGACACCCGCATATCAATATGCCAGCTTACCCACCTATAACAATGAGAAGATCTAACTTAGATGATAACTCGAATGAATGTCTATTGGACGGTTTGATGCGGCATTCTACGATTATTCTTCTGTCTGTGAAGGAGTTTGACTCTAAACTTTGATGTTAAAAAGACGTTGTATGCATCGCCGATAAGTTCGATCTTTTGTCGATTATCGGAGAAGGAAACGGCAGGATCGTCTTCGTAGGCACGCCATTCCAGTTGGACTTCTGGCCTGATGCCAAGGACCGAGCACGTGATATTACCCATGTTCACGTCCATTACACAATATTGGTCATGACTGCAGCCATCTACCTCCAGATAGGGCGGTGTTGGGTTAACTGTGATTGCAAAAAATGCCATAACTTAGTCAGTCATATCTCTCATACAAGTATTGTTACAGCTTGGAATTATATTTTCGTTACGCCAAGAAATGAATCGACAAATGTTCCAACTGGCAGGCCAAGGAAATAAGAAGAATTAACGCTACATGTCTATCCATCATTCCACTCATGTATCAATATATTTACTTTTGTTTCCGTGTTCTGTGACTAATCTAATATTCTGCATAGCTGCCAATCTACTAGCCATTTGCTGAACGACAGGCCAAAATAATACCGCAATACGGCCTGATACCGATTGTTTATTCAAATAAGATAGTTCTGAAAGTTTTTTTTTTGTAGTAATTGCTAATAATTTATTTCATTGCTGATTCAAATGAGTTTACATGTCATGATTGTACTCATTTCAGTAAAAATTATGTAGGCAACATGTATTGAGTGAGCCAAGTGAACGGAGTATGGTTCTCCTACTCGAATATCGCGATCGCCACACACCATAATTCAGTGATTTTATGACTCCGTAAGCCAGTCCGAGGCGTCGACTGACCTCAGGCTAGCAGAGTCGCTAATGACACTGCCGAGGTAAAATATGATTCTGTGACTTTAACCGCTTTCGTTCCACACGCGGACAGACCCCCCAGTCACTCTCCAAAATCCCACCATAAGACTGGAGATCAGGCATCGTCCATGACACATGAAGCCCAAACGGTTTGCCTAACTACTAAGTGCCTCTAGGGTTCAACCAGAGAGTCCACGACCTAAGAATCGGCAATGCAGCAGCAGCGAAGTCCAGGTAAGAAGATGTGACTTCACCGATTAAACTCTTACTATCTGCAAAAAAAACCGTCTCCCTCCCCACGTCCCTTGAATAAAAATGTTGGAGCTAGCTCACGCCAGTAACAACGAGGAACAATTCAGAGGCATATCCAGCATACTTCACAGCACTCACTTCCAAATACAGAATGATATCAGAATTACAGAAACTGGTTTTCCTCTAGAGAAATCGATAGAGGCAAGAAAGCAAGAAAGATACTCTCAGATGCAAGATTCTGCTCAGAATTATCCCAGCAAAGGCTTTGCCAGGTACTAGTAGAGTGTAACCCCTCATAGTTACTACAGTCCCAAGTATCATCCTTCCTTTCCGAAATTGGAACGATACGTCTCTTTCCCAGTTAGTTGGGATTACACCAGTGTTCCAAACAGCTCAACCCGGCGACCAGCCCAGAGCATCTCCGGATCCCTGCCATAGCACCCAGGAGCGTTGCCAGTCTTCAACTGCTCGTTGGATTTTAGTAGAAAACTACATATTGTCCAAAACATAATTTGGATGAGAGATAATTCCGCATCCCGATTTTTGGGTTAGATAGCGGCACTATATAAAACACTCCAACCACCCCTGTTAGGGTAATACCAAGTGTAATATTTGAATTACGAATATTCCATCTAGATCTGCCGAAATCCATGCTATGACGACCGCACATAACAGGACCGTTTCCAATTCAGTTATCGTTTCCAATCCGGATATCGTTTCCAATCCAGATATTCTGCGGTCAAACAGGTCCTCATCCCACTTGTCAGTTAGTGAGTTATCACTTAGCCAATCAAACACGCGCTCTCCGTCAAACGATGTAGCTTCCACCTGCCAGCGTGGTCGGATTTCACGACCGTGATAATCTCTAGAGGGTTAGTCCGAATATCATGATTTTATGTGTCGTAGGCATGTCATGTCGCATATCTAATTTATTATTCATTCGCGCGATTTTCGGAAGACCGCAACAAATGTGTTCGGTTATTATAGTATATAGTAGAAGATGGCTGGGAGTGCACATGGTGTACCATTTTCAGATCAATCGAATGAAGCATTCAAGAGTTAATTCGCTAAAGCCTGACGTTTCTGGCGGCGGAGGAGACGGCGGCGGTGGAGAGAGCTCCATAACCATGATAATCCCGAACAGTGACCGTCTTGCGGGTATATAATCATGTCATTCGTTCTGCCCACTGCAAATGTGTTCCGTGAAGGAGCCCACCCAGCGACTTGAATGTGCGGCGATCGAAACGGCGGCGGCGGACACAATTCCAATACCATAATATCCCATAATATTTACAGAGTTGCAGGTAGATATTCATGGCATTCGTGCTAACAAACTGCGGCTGTGTGCTGTGGAGGAGCCCAACCCAACGACCCGAATGTTCTATCAAGACCCCCACACTTACCAAATACGACCAAGCTGTGTGCTACTACAGTATCGTTTTCATCGGATGCAGAGACACACGTGTACAGTCCTTCTTTTTCTATGGTCGTTCGGGGGATAACAAGAGTCCCGGCAGTATTTAGATGATATCCATCCACGTAGTGGGTAGTAATGTTACTCCTCCAGTTGTTGATTTTGGTAGCTATGGTATCTACTTTGCTGTGCAGGTCTGATGAGTGCTTCCACATGACCACGTTAGACTCGTATTGGTGGTCACCACACACTAAAACAGTCTGTGAGAACTGTTCTGAATAGATATCGGTCGCCTGGATATCAGCACCCCAACTGTTGTCCACAATAAGGACGCCTTCTGTGTTGTTGAGAACTGGCGAATCGTTGCCTGCTCTACACACAAAGAGTGTGAGTAAAGGCAAGCCCATGGTCGGAGTGAGTGTTGTGGAATGTGTCGTCCAGGTTACATTATCATTACTCGAGACAACCTGGGTTGTCTCAAGCGCAGTATCCGTGTATGATGACCGCATACTCCACTGCAGAGTAATAGGGGGCCGAGCATCCCTCACAGAACATTCCAATTCTGGTAATTCACTAATCGGTTTCTGGCAAACAGTTTCATATAAAGGACAGGTCACAATATGTGGGAACTCCTGATTCGGTTTCACTGAAAAAATAATACAGAAAGGTTGGAATTTTCGAAAGACAATAATCAATGCACGTTTATCGCTCGACGCTAATCGAGAGTGGAATCGAAGAATTGTCAGATTATTATTCAATGGGAATAACTTGACTAACTAGGCTCTTCTTTAATAATTAAAATAATTTAATTAATCGGTATGGGTACAATCAATGTTGTTATCAGTTGGGACCGTTCAACAGTAGTAAACAATTCCCTGACTCATCATATAGGCAATCCACGATGCAATGGGAAGGGTGAAATATATTCGCCTTCTCATTGTTTTGTCTTGATAAGACATGTACTTGCTAACCATGGAAATCCTGGAGTTTGTTGTGAATCACAGTATTAATAGCAAGCTTAAATCATGTGATGACTACGTGTAGGTTCCACTTAACTTCATATTTCGCATTGGTGTGGGCACGTAAGTATGCCCTAAATATTTAAAATGTAAAAACTGAAGAAAACAAAAAAGTAACGAACTGCTCATAGTCTTGATCAGCTATCATCGGTTTATCCGATCGAAATGCTAACTCAATGTGTTGCGGCCGTCCGAAAGTACGCTGTAATAATAGTTTGACACTTCAGAGTAGAAAGTGCTCACAACAAGTGTGACACAAATTTAATATATTTCCCCCAAAGTTCCACCCACAATAGCATTGCGACTGTGGCAAGAAAGTTGTGACCTATGGACCAACTCTTCTCTACTCCAGCACAGTCATGACGACAAGAAGGGGTACCCGAGTGTTAAGATGCATGAACACTTGTGTCAGATTCATTGTTACCTGTTACTTTGTCACCTTGTAGCATATTGGAAAATTTCTCACCTGTTGTTTGAACCCGTATTGTATAGGCAACAATACCACCTGTCTTTGAGATAATCTTGGTAGCTTTGAACAATCTATCATGTTTCAGAGTGACGTTGTTTATTATCAACGTCCCATCCTCCTCCATATCGTATTCACCAGACGCGTAACCGTCCCCTCCCTTCTCTGAATCGATATAAGTCAGAATTGGTGTTGCGTCAAGCACTGTTGTATCATGCCACAAAACGACGTAGATATCCGACGGAAACGAACACCGAACCTTTCCAATACTTCCAAGCTCAACAAATTGCAAAGGTTCACATCCTGTGTTGGCGTTGCATATGGCTGGGAAAAAAGAAAACCATATAACCCATGAGTAGGAACTTCTTTTGAAAAAGAAAAAAAAACACACACACACACAAAAAACAGTCAAGAGGAATGCTCAACAACTCTTGAACTCTTTCGATATGACATCGTATATTTTACATGTGGAATAAATAGTTCTATATAGCGTAACCTAGCATACAGAAATGTTTACCTTTTGATACACCCTGGTCACCGGATATAAGATTATTGCTGTGTAATTGAACAATACCGACATCCTCTTCAGAATGTATGTGACGTCTGAGCTGTTGACACACGGTCTGCGACTCCGTCTTTGTCCGTTCCGCCTAGACCAGACGAATCCAGTTCATACTTAGTACCTGTGTTTCCCCCGAGTACAAAGAATTGGAATCTGTTCTGGGGTACGCTTGAGGGGGATGGTGTTGTCCACGTCCTGGGGGTAGCAGTGTTCTGCTTGTAGCTGCTGCATTACTCGCCGAGACTGTTGTTCTCTGATTGGCGCTTGAGGCACTACTCGAGAACTAGGAACAAGAGCCAGTCTTTTGGTGGTATATTGGACATTGCTATTGGGTCGGTTTAGGTGTTGGGAGAAAACGTTGAGACACCGAGCCACTATTTTACTACCTAGGCAGTGGTCATCAGTACATGTTTTTCATATCAGCCTGTTGCTGAAAGAACGTCTCGGACTGATTTGGAGTCACAAGTCATCAATCTTGATGTGTGACGGTCGTGTCGCTCAGGCAATAGAACCAGCTCAGTGTTTTTATTTCAACTGTGCTCCCGGTTTTTGCCATATTTCTAGTGAGGCATGGACACTTGGATTGGACACAATGATTGGTTTTTTTTGGGGAAGTGGATGTTGGATTCTATCCTGAATAGCTTACTATACCTTCGCCGCAAACTTGTCTACCACTGGCAATACCGGTATGTCAATGTCGTGGAGGCGGGGATGGTGAAGTTTTGGGCCTGATTAGCTATCAGTCAACTGTGTTTCTTCTCTGGGCATACAGGCGCTCCTTCCTGAAGGGCGAGCTGTGGGACGTTTGTTAAACCAATCTGGTGGGTTGGGGGCCGCTCGCCGGGACGCCCCGTAGCTCACAGTCGGTGGGCAGCGTCGCGGGAGTTGGGGGGCCAGGCACGCCCCTGGAGTAGCCGGATGACTGGGGCGACAGGTGCATGCTGTAGATGCTTTCCCGGCATGTGCACCCAATGAGTAGGTGACTGAGCAGGTCCTTCCCCGTGTGTACGTTCCTCGAAGTGAGTATATTCCTTCTCTATCAGCGCATTGATTATTTCCTGTTTCCAATTTCCTTTACAATGTCCATGTCAGCTGAGTGTTTGTTCATCTTTAGTATGTCCATGTTAAACTCGAAGGAAACAACGTCCAGCGTTTGAAATGTATAGTAATACGCTACCGGCTATTCCCTGTTTTTAAACGACCTAATAATAATCAACTTTGTTATATTTTATATATAAGAACAATTGCATCAGGCATGGAGACAAAAAAAACTCACCTGTAGTTGTTATCATTAGGACTCATAGTACGGCGAAGATACTCTCCCATCGGGCGAATCTTTCCTTACGGTGTGTTAAAGACGTGTTAACATATTATCCTTGTACAACATTACACTTCGAGTGGGGCTACCCAGTGTTTTGCTTGGTAGGGCCTACTACGGCTAAACTAGGTGCACTAAGCCGGTAGTCGTAGCTCCAAACCACTCAATGGCTCATTTCCTCCGCAGATATATTGACAAGACGAGTGTCAGAGTGACTTTCGCAGCTTCTCTGCCACCCAGATTGACATTGAGTCCGAATCATCCAGCACGCCGTATACCAACTGACCAAAGATTACACAACCAAATAGCATTTGACGCTTTGAGCTAAAATCAACCCATGAATTACCACTGAGCACAAATTCCATAAGAAACCTTTATGTGGTCGGTCATCAGTATATATACATTTCCTGTCCACCCTCAGTCGAACAGGTAACGAGGTCATTAGCATCTACACGTTTATGCTCTTACCACACGAGAAGACACGAGTAATATACCGTTGTACATCGAACAGTTGCGCAAATTTGAAAATCCCGATCACACCTGTTATCGTTCGCGAATCTGGCCTACCAGTATTTACCTGTAATGCATTTCAACTCATGGTTGTACATCTATGGAACCCTCGCGCAATTAGTCCGCGGTTCTCTAAACACCATATAATGCATCCAATATACACACTGCATGAACGAATTCAGAGAGACGCGGACCTGTGAACTATTGAACAACGATATTGAAATCATCAATCATTGTAATTGCGGCATCAGTACTCTATCCGTCGTATATGTTATACTTTAATCAGGAAGCTTGGTTGCGGTTCGTAGTTCAAACATAAATATTTCGTCCTCCAACATTTCTTGGTTATAACGAAGCGAGCGTTTGAAACCAACCAACAGAACCGTCGATTTTGGAGTTTGTGCATGTTCGAAGAGAGAAACTCAGAAAGAATGACAATTTTCGAATAAAGACATTACATGTAAGCATAATTCGGGGTAAAAACAAATATGGTAGTTGGGGAAAAAAAAACACCCCCTCTACGGGCCATGAGAGATTAGTATATGTTTGTATAGTGTTCATGACACTATAGTGAATAAAATATTCTTGTATAGTGTTCATGACAACTATGGTCCTATAGTTAATTGCTTATATTCCAAAATTTCCCACACTTAATATCGACAATATTGCAGTTTCATCCACTGTCCTTTAACTTCACCCTGTGTCATGTGAGAGATATTAGAACTGATACTCGATGGCAAACAATTTTTCTCTTCGTTATGACTACAAAAGGTGTACTTTTTTTTTTTTTTCTATCAATTAAGGTTTGTCGGTATAGAAATAGCACCATACAAACCCTACTGGTCTATATTACCCTAGTGCCTATATCCATTGTATGGAAGACAGAGGTATACTGATAAATGCCGATATTATCATAACCATTTAGCCAACGGTCCACACTGAACTCCTTTTTATATGATACGTTTGCCTCAAGAGTAATTAAATAGCTCAATTGTCTCTCCCGCCACTCTACTTCAGGTTATTCACCAGAAAGGAGATGGCAACCCCTTCTGCCAATAAAATCTCTACTTCATTTCGTTGCACTGTTGTGCTCACAACCTTTTCAGCTTTTGAACCCTACGTGACCTTTGGTGGCCTTGGACCTGATCCTGAAGGATAGCGCCCATTTACGCTACATAGGAACCTATCCTGCCAAGTGCGAGCTCTCTACATCATTTCGTTGCACAGTTATCGACATTACAAAAACTTTTTCAGACTTTGACCTCTGCTGACTTGAGTAACCTCAGACCTGAGTCCAAACAATGAGAGTCTTGTCTTACTCTTATATAACTGCCATCAACAGTTATAATTCGAAATCAACAGATGCTTGCGTTCTTTAGATATTGTTCTTAGAAGGAGCGACACACCCACCCTCCCACACACAATGCAAAAGAGGGCAAACACATTTCACAAAATCTGCACCATGCGGCTTCCTCCTCCTCATGCTCTTTTCCAAATACTCAAATAATAATAGAACACTGGTTTACTTGAGTTTCAGAACTAAGGAACACCCTACCCAGGGATTGGGAGGCCCACACCCGAAATTCGAGGTTCTAACATGTTGCCTTGTTGAGTGATTCCAATTTTTATTTATGGAATTTATCACTTAAAGAGGGGTCAGAACTCGCCCATAGACTTTACATGGTCAATGCTGCATAGTTGGGCCTCGATAGCAGAACGGAGGGCACAGGTATGCACATGGACATAAATGGAAACCACTGCTTTAATATCCTCTGATCAATTTATCAAATTTGTTTTCAAAAGTACACATTTCACATTCATTTTGTATTGCATGGGACCCCCCCCCCCCCACCCCCCACCCCCTCTCCGTGACGTTTCAAAAAGACTTCTACAATAGCCGATGAGAATGGCGCCACCGAATCGGCTGAAATGTCGGCTAAGGTTTGGCCTCTGTAATGTAATGAATAGAATGTCAGGTCAAGTTGAAACGAAATGAAAGTCAAGCAGGTTAGCGTTGAAATTACTCAGATTGCGAGTATTCCCGTGGTCTCAAGAATTACTGTCATTCAATACAAGATACTTCTGTAGAGTCAGTCAATTTTCAAGGACCGTTTCTCTTTCACTTCGCGAAGAGTAATCCTGTTACCGTGGAAGGGGGAAGAAATGTTCATTTCAGTCGATGGGCTTTAAGAAGAAGACATAATCCGTAACCGTTATTACAATATAGTCATAGTATTACAACGACAATAATGAAGCCCGTGCATCTTATTTCGATTATGCTTTGGATTGGGAGTTGTAACGGAGGTGAATTCTTCCACACCCGTACCATCCCCAGCACAATAACTCTTGAAGGCTGTCAGCGCAGAGACGATCACGATTATTGGACCTTCAATGGATCGCTTTTGCAGGCTGGAGGGGTAATTTTGGACAGTTCACTTTCTGAGTGTTTCAATATACTGAGTAACAATTCGCTCCACATAAATGTGACTGATGTTCACGTTGAAGGGATATACGAATGTGTGCAGAGACAACATTCCGTTATTTCACATCATCTTGTGGTACAAGGTTAGTTTTTTTTTTATTTCCAGAATACATAGGATACATTTTGGCAAAGATCCAAATTGTTAACTGACGCTTCACATACATTTATCTGTATCTATCCATTGAAATTTCTGAATGTCATTAAATGCATCCTTTGGTAAGTGATGCGTCGTCACGCTTGTCAAAAGATATTGCATAGGTCTGTTTACATCACAAAAACCATGCATTTCTATAGTTTTCCAAAGGCTGTATCGCGGTGAATATCATCCCAGTAGAGTATCGTCGTCATAATACACATCCATATGCAGGTAAAATGGGATTAATGAGGATTTTTAGGGCATGCAAATATGCCCTATGTTCTGTGAATTACATGAAACGGTCACAATGTGTTCAGTTCTTACCGGTCATAGGTGATAATGTGAAGTCATATAATTATGTTAAGAACATATATCTCTTACATTATCCGCGAGCAGGTTTTAATCCACATCTGTCTGGTAAGCAGGGATACTCTGTGTTTTTGTTATTTTCTGGACTTCTGCCATCATATGTAAAATCCACAGGTTACCTCTGTAAACCTAATCTCAAATTCGGGAAGTTTTACAAATTTGACCAGGACAGTGTTATGACTGTGCAGATGACGAAACGTTTACAGGGCATGGCTCTTTTCATAGTGAACATTATTTACAAACTATGCTAGTCGACGACACATGATTTCTTTCTCATTTTCTTTGCTTAGCCGCCACGATTATCCTTTGTCGTCAATGGTAGAATGGAACTTTATTTGGAGGCTGGAACCAACAACACAGTGATGTGCTTAGCAGGAGAATTAAAATTGCAGTAAACCCCCTCTTGGCGGTAAATGGTGAAGTAATCGGACTGCTAACGTAAAGTATCTAGTCCTAAGTCATTGGGCAACTGCCAAGACTTCCTTGTAACTGTCCAAACCTTCTTCATTGGTATTATGACATATGCGCTTTTGTATGTTGTTCACTTGAAGAGAGAAATTACGAGGGAATCTAGTAAATATGTTTTCCCTCCATCGGAAGCGTGTCAGTTAGATGAATAGTTTGTCGCAGAATCCAAAAAAGTTCAGTTTAGTTTAGTAGAAGAGGTCAGGAAGAATCTGAGTCCTCATGAACGACGGGAAAACCCCAACAACCCGGTAAGAAGAAAAACAGAGCTCAGCGAATTCTCCTACAATTCCCCAAACAAGTTAAGACTGTTCTTGAAGGCATAAACGCTCTTAGACCAAACAACGTCTACAGCTGGGATATTCCACTCATTAATCACATTTGGCGAAAAGAATTATTTCAGATGTCTCTTGAAGCGTTTACCACGAGGTTCAAAAATTATCTCTAAAGCCGTAACATTATAAAAAATCCAAAGAAGCAGTCGAAAGAAAAGCTATAGAAGCCATGGACCATTGAATTCCGTCCAAGACGATTTCACTTCCCACCTACGACAAGCCACGCAGACAGTAAAATTAATCTCGCAGCTATCCTTTGAAAGAAGTAAGAATCCAACATCCCAACTTCCAGGGTATACTCCAGGTAAGGTCCCACCAACCTGAACTAGAATATACTCATTGAAATGAATATATATTAAATATATATTGAAATATTTATAGATATATATTGGCGGGAGCAATGAAAAAATTGCGTTGTGAATGGACTACGCCCTTAAAATTCAGTAGCCATGTGTTTGCCGAATATATATATATCTATATATATATATATAGATATATATATATATTATATATATATATATATTATATATATATATATATATATATATAGATATATATATATATATATATATAGATATATATATATATAGATATATATATATATATAATATATATATATATATATATATAGATATATATATATATATATATATATATGTTAGCGTCACCCTTCCTACAAGCTTTTTCGGGGGGGGCATTTGTTTCAGGCCTACTGCAGCCAAGCTAGAACAGTACCGGAAACTCAGAAAACCGTTATGTGTGTTAGGTCTAGCAATTATTTCCCTCTTCTTCCGTCCCCAGATGTACTTCTTTCTCAATATCTCTCATGGGTCTTCGTGTGACTGTTTTATGTGGCGTCCTAACTGATGGGGGCAGCAGCTCATGGATCTTAAGGACCGCTGACTCCGCGACTGAACGCTCGGCGACACGGCAAACGACCGACCCATAAAACCTGAAGTGGAAGAAGACCGCGACGACTGGACACCGACCGCTCAGCGACTGCCGAAATCTCGGCGACGACTGGCTTTGCGATTGGTCTCTCGGTGGCACGCGAACGACGGACCGTCGAAACCTAGACTGGAAGAAGACTGCGACGATTGGACACGTGGCGGCTGACCGCTCGGCAAATGGCCTCTCGGCGACACGGCGATTCGGCGAAAGACGGACTGGCTCTTGGCGACTGGTCGCTCGGCAAATGACAGCTCGGCTACTGTTAGAATCTCGTCGATTTAACACTCGACGACACGGCGATCGACCGACCGGCGAAACCTAAAGTGGAAGAAGATCGCGACAACTTGACACTTGGCGACTGACCGCTCAGCGAATGTCCGCTTGGCGACTGGTCGCTCGCCAACTGCAGGAATCTTGGCGGCTGCCAGCGCGGCGAGATAAGGTTCGGCAAATGCTGAATTCTCGGCGACTGCTGGTTCGGCGAATGGCCCCTAGGCGGAGAACCACGCGGCAAATGACGGATCGGCGAAGCCCAAAGTGAACGGAAACCGCGGCGACTGGACACTTGGCGATTGAGCCTGCTCGGCGAATGACCGCTCGGCCAAAGGCCGCTCGACGAATGGCTGATTGGCGACTGGTCGCTCGACAACTTCTGAGATCCAAGCAGCTGCTAGCTCGGCGAATGCCAGCCATTTTCAGTGGTAAGGCTCGGCATTCTAGGGAGCTTCAGCGCATGGCACTGAGGGAACTGCGACGCGACCGTGAGTTGGAGGTCCAGCGTCTCTGTGAGTCTGTGGCCTAAAGAGCGATCAGAGACTCCGCAGCTCGGCCTTTTTGTTGTGGTGACCAGCTGTCAAGGGAGGTGACGGCAGGATCGGATCTGATTAGGATGTGGGCATGGCAAAATCCGTACCCCCCCCCCCCCTCCCCTGAGTTCGACTGCAAACAACACGCGCCGATGGCTAGGCGGGCGAAACGGCAGATGTCCTACCCAAGCATGTTGACTGCTGGCTCCCGGTACCTTACCGTTGGTGAGAAGAATGTGTTAAAATGCAACAGTTTTCATCCGAGCTCACATAGATTGGGTGAAATTTGTTTCCAGGACGACATCTGTACTGACTTGATTTGCTGTGGACGGAGGCCAAGAGGTGCTCTCCTGTGAGTCAGCATCACGAGTCCGCCGGACGGGGGTTTGCGAGGGTATGCAGAAGGCGTCTGGCGGTTTACTCGCGTACAAAATAAAAAATACTCTATTGGAATAGCGTGGTTCGACGGCCGGATTCGCACTCTGAGGGCGAGCGGAACGGATCCTGAGGGGGCGAAATCCTCTCATTTTTGGAAAGTAGGAAAAACAGGGGTAGACACCGTTTTCTTATGTGATTCCGTCGAATCACCCTTCTCAGATTCGGACCAAAACGTCCGTCATGCACACTTCCCGAATGGGAACCACACGTATGGTCCCTAATAGTTGTCCGGACTACCGCCGCGAGGCTGAAGGCGGGATGGAATTGCGAGACCTTGCGAACGTCCACGGGAAACGAGACTTGAATATCCGACTGAGTACTCACGGAGTACAATACAGCCAGACTTAAAGCCAAATCCTGTCAAGGTAGAGCTCACAAGAGAAGAGAGGTCTGCAGACGATCGACACCGTGGTGGGGTGAAAGTCGCCATTTTACAGCTTATTGTCATTGTAGAAAGATTGTTATAATTTTCCGTCGTTGCTCCAGGTTTGCTGATATTCCGTTCGCCAGTTTTCAATCGGATCGACCGGGCGCTAACACTTCCCACTGTTAACCAGCGCCACAGCGCACTTCGCTTGCTCTATACAATTCTGCTCAGGCTTATTGTCCGTGAGAATTGCTTTCTTAATGGGTCTGACGTTACCAACGTTGTTTTATGAGGTTTGATGAGGTTTTTTAATCTCTCTCTATTTATTCCGTTGGTCTGGTTGGGCGAGTCTGCTGTTCCTCTGTCCGTTCACAGGTTTATCGCACTTCTGTGTATTGCGGGTGCTTCGCTTTCGAAATATCTCTGGCTATAGCTGATAAAACCCATTCCCCGCTCCAGGCGCAACTAGTGAGTCGCTCACATGCCAGTTCGAAATAGGCGTGTATAGAACAACGTTCTTAATAATGAACGTGAACAGAATGCAATATATATAATATCTAGGCCTATCAAACATAAATCATGTATTGTAAGTTCATAGGTTCATAAGCATAGGTTGAAAATTAGGAAGAGGGCAGATTCATACTACGCGATCGCTGGTATGCCCCTGAGACTTCGTTCAAATACCTCGCATTCTCAAGTTACCAATAGTTGTAGTATCACACAATCCATTGTCGTACCTCCACACTGGATGCAAACAGAATTTCAAAGGTAACGCTTCACATCAGCGGTCGACGCAGGATGCCAGAATTATTAGACTGTAAAAAGACTGACGACACTGTTATCCTTCTACTACATGTAATTATCACTCATATCACTAATTGGATACTTTCTTTGGCTCAAAGCCAGGTTTTTGTTATATTACCGCTCACCTAATTGCAGTAGGCATTACATTCGGCCTATCTCACATCCGCTTGTGCAATTTTCTACCACCAATTTGAATCAAAATGGAACCTGTGGTTATAGCCCCGGAAGTTCTCTCCAAGCCAATATTTTTGCCTATAAAATTCTCTTTTAATCCACTACGCGACCTGCCCGTGCTCATCCTCTGCCATCTTTTTCCCGCAGTTTGTCGTTAGAATTATTGCTAGCGTTTATTTCCATCACTCACAAGGTCCCCGCAAACAAACCGCACGTCCTCCTGACGGTGCTCGTGAACTCGCGCCCATCCTTTGATAAATTAACCGTCTATTCTTACTCTATGTAGATGTTTGTCCTTATTGAGTGGAAACAAACCTGTCCTATCCCGTATTCCTCCTCCATCTTTGCAGCTTCAGGAAAAAAAAAAAAAAAAAAAAAAAAAAAAAAAATACATCTCGGATGTTGTTTTTCACCACTCGCAGGTCCGTCAACACTCAATAGTTTAGACATTAATAAGCATCTGGTCCTGATGCATTCCTCCTATAGTCCCGCCTGAAGTGTGCCCCGAACTTTTGCCCTACCTTAGCAAGCTTTACTGTCTTTGTTAATGCTATGGGATGCTACCTTTCTGTGTGGAAACATGCTCATGTCTGCCCAGTTCCTAGAGGTTGACAAATCCAAACCCTCTAATTACAGGCCGATTGTCATCACCTCGGTTCTCTCCAAAGTAGTGGAAACAATAGTTAACAAGCATGTTCTCACTCTCTCATCAGTGACCACCATTATGGTTTTCGGCATAGCCGATCTACTAGGGCCTACTATATTTTGTCACCAATCAGTGTGCCCCAAGCCTTGATTTTTCGGTGAAAGTAGGGCTAAATTGCCCTTGTATCTCTTAGGCCTTTGACCGTGTTTGGCACGCTGGACTCTTTTCTTACCGTCGCTCTATCTCTGTTTTCGGGTTGATGGTGCTCTCTTCGCGACCTTCCTTACAATGCTGGTGGTTCCCTCCACGTTGTGTTTTCTCGCCTACACTCCTTTCTCATTTTTATCAATGATCTTCCTAGCCTATCTCCTATAGTATTCACTCATTTGCTGATGATTCTACCTTCACCACTTCTCTGGCCTTTCCTGTCCCCAGAAGCGGACGATTTTGTCTATAACCGTTCGCTAGTTGCCAGTCAGCTGAAAGGCAATGATCTTCACTTCTATGTCGCACTGGGCCCTGCTAATCTGGTTACCTTCAACCAATCGAAAACTCAGACTTGCGGACTTCTGTCGGCGTGTTTCTGATGGCACCGCTATTTATCATGGCTGAACTCCGATCTTCCTCATCTACTTCGCCTATACCTTGGTATGGAAAGCAGCCAACAACTCTGTCGCTGGAGCTCTCATCTAAGTCTATCGCTACTAATTCTTCTAAGAAAGTTGGGCTTCTTATTTCGCGCTAGGAAATACTTCACCTCACCACCGCTACCTTCTGCTTTACAAACCGAATTCGTTCCCTTATGGAATTGTTTGCCATTATGGGTGTGGGGCTCGCCATCCTCTCTCCGTGTCTTGATCGTATTCAGAGAAAGCCCATTCGTCTCATCAACGCCGATCATCTTACCTCCTCACTTCACTCACTTCTATCCCATCGCAGATCTTGTATCATCTCTCTGCCATCCTTTACCCGTTACTTTTATGGGCAAGTTTCTTCTGTGAGATTGATTCCGCAAGTGTTTCTTCTCAGTACTACTGCCTATAGTATTTAATTCCTTTGCCATATGACTCCTCCTCTTACTGTTCACTGTCTATCGTTTCATCGCCCACAGACCCATATTTTTTAGCTCCTTATCTGGCTGACAACAAAAGAGGTCACTGGCAAACCCCAACTTGACCAACCCTTCATTCCTTTCTTGCCAACATAGAGGAAGGAGGAGGATAGGTCGTGATGACGCGTGAAGTGCGAATGTGATGTGGGGGATTCAGCGAGCGTTTTTTTTTTATGAATATACACAACTATACACGCAAATGCAACAGTTAACGTAGGACCTCGCCGTAAAAGAGTGTACGGGCTTGAGTGCCTCGTTCGCTGACTAGTAACGGTCTGTCGGAAGAGTGAAAACTCCTGAGAACCATTAGTGTTCGTTGTGATTTGTGGGAGTTTGCGTCGTGAAGTATGCCGTGATCGCCGGTAGTGGGAGGGCGGCGGGGAGGGCATAGGGTGTACAGGTAAGTATCCTCCTTGGTTACTTTAATTCCCCCCCTTCATTAGGTTATTGGAATTCCACTGCAGTCGTCATTACTTGTATACCATATGAGAAGGTGGCATGGGGCCCGGCGTCATGGCACGCACCGCTTCGTCAACCGGGTGTGTAGGCGGATGAGCTGTAAAATTCACACCGTGAAATCGATCCACCCCGCGACTCTGACTATTAGGGACTACGGGGGAGGATGAATAGAGGAATGAAATTTGGCGAGTTCGATGGAGATACCACTTCAGGCCCAGACGGGGCAATCAATCTTTATATCCTCCGGTACTGAGAGGCTCCGCTGAGTTTGGGACGGATGATCTCGTGTGGTGTGAACGATTCGGGACGTGGTTCTTTAGCGAGGAACACCGGATTCCGGATGGAGACGAGCACGGACGGATCGAATCGTATGTATCCCAATTCACTGTGGGGGCGTGGGAAGGCAGCCCCGCGGCGAGCGGACGCTGCGGCTAAGCAGAAACAAGGCTGTGCGTAAGGTACGAATCGCAGGAGGGACGTCCGTCCAGAGGTTGGTACGGCGCCGCTCGCTAGGGTCGCTAGAACGTCGTTGAGGATCAAACGGCGCCAGCGCTTGGGGCAAGAGCACGGTGGAAATGCCCCGAAGGACCTTGCCGAGATGTGGTTTAGAAACCCCCACGACGCGCATCGGGACTCTTGTGAAAGGCCGAAATCTCCGACCTGTAGTTGGGATCGTTTTTGATTCGTCTTCTTTCCACGGAGAGCTGTCGAGTCAGGATCGACGTCGTGTTCGTGACACCACATATTGTACTTGGCATGTCAAGGAGTCGTATGTGCGACCGTCGAGGGGCGGCGTTGGAGAGCAGGCTGTGGCTGACCTCTTCGGGAACGAGTGTCTGGTGGTTTCCGGAATCGCTGTGGATGTCTTGCGTGGTCGGCGACGCGGGCCGATTTGGTCGGGACCGCATTCGCCCTCAGGGGTACAACGTGGGTCGCGGAAACACACTGTCTGTCCCTTTTCAGAGGAAGCCTCCTTATAGGTCATCATCGGACATTGAATCTGGTTGCGGGAAAGGTTGAGTTGGTCTGCGGCGGATGAGTCCCTCGATCCCGTCGAGCGACGTCGATGGTCGACGAGGTGGCTCCCTACAATGGGTGTTGGTTTTGTCGGCGGGCCTAAGCACTTGTCTGTCCCCCGGGACGGCGACGCAACAACTTCGTACGCGCGCACACCCCTGGCAGGTTGAAGGGACAAGTGGGCTGCTTTCCCTTCCCGACGAGACGCGCCGAGAGCTGCGGTGGATTGACTGGCACAGCGGTCAGCTTCAGGTAATCTCTCTGAAGCGGCTGGCGGGACACGAACGCCCGGCTAGACAGACGCCCGGTTCCTGGCCAACCTTCGTAGTTTCCCTTCTACGGGTGAAGTTGCCGGTAGGTGGCACCCTTAGGAGCATTGCCCGCGCGGCGCTGATAAGGGTGACGTAAGACTAACACTGCCACTCGCCCACGGCCACGGTTCTTCCACGCTCCTTTCCCTCCAGAATCCGCCCAGCTCGACCAGTTGGAGTCCTCGTCGTTGGAGCTGTTTTGCTGGTTGCGCCGTTGATCGGAGTCCTGACCGTAGTTAGACCACTATGGCGGGAGTCCTGTCGGGAAGTCCTGTCTGGAGTTCTTCTGCGCTGCGGGAACAGCCGCTCGATGTCTGAGCCCCACTAAAAGCTGGCGCACGCAGAGGCTTGGCTTCCTGAAGAGCCTTCACTTTGGTAGCCTCCGTCAGGAAAACATTCTCCAAACTATTCTCCGAAGACGTCGACGCCGAGCAGAGGACCTCTCGGAGTGCTGACTTAATGGACTGGGAAGTCCACGGGACGTTCTCGATAACTGTCTCACGCCGCTCTTGGTGGGACGGACCAAAACACGGACCAGCTGGTCGAAGGTTAGCCGAGCCATCGGGCCAAAGAGGGAGATAATGGCGCTTACGTCCCGCTGAGTTACGCTCCTGCAGCGGAGGTTCTGGTCCTTGAACTGGTCCTTCCTGTCACTAGTTGTTGATCCCTCAGGTGATCCAGGGCCTGCTCCGGTAACGGAGTGGCAAAGAGTGTGGCCCAGTCCTGCTTATCGACGTGGAAGGTACGGGTTGCTTGTGCGAAGTTCACTTCCTGGAGACAAGGGCCTCATAGCGATCCTGGCATTCTGCGTCCACTGGAATGGCAGTTCTCTGTGATTCTGCTGCCGCGTTGGGGGTGAGTCTTGACTTGGACGCCGACTGGCGGGGTAGGCGAGTCGTACCCGGATGATACGTCGGAAAACCGATGAGGGGCTCCTCCTCATCAGAGGCCGGAGCCTCGGTGGGGTTTCCGTTAGCGAGTGGGGCGATCCGAACGTTCGTATTTGCCCGCGTCCCAACGGTTGAGGAACTCGCGCATCCGAGCCAGGAGATCATCAGGCAATGCTACATCCCTGTCGGTGGCGGCGGCTTGAAGGTCCGTCGGAGTCCGTCGTGTGTTTCACTCTTGTGATTGCTGGGTTGGCCTAGGATGCGACCCGCCGAACGCTCCCGCGCATCTGAAGCCCCCCCCCCCCTCCCCAACGAGAGAGGCCGCATCAACTGCGGACTATGGACACTCCACGGCCACGAGTCCGGAACGCGCATGCGAGCTCAAGGGAGGGGGGACTGGAGGGGACCGGCCCCGCGGCGAAGTCTGCTGACTGGCAGCCGGGAGCGCGTCCGACCCCCAACCGCTAACTCGGCCCACACCCAACCCTGCGCTTGTCCAGCGCTGGTGACGGGAGGGGTCCGTGGTAGTCGAGTCTGATCAACGGTCTGAGTGTCTGGCCCGCGTACCTCCGCGAGCGCCACTGCTACGTGGCGGAAACCGGCACGTGAACTCCCGCTTAGCGGACTTGCTCCTTAAACGGCCGCTGGCCAACGACTTGCCAATATCCAAGAGCAATAGCAGTCCGGGATCCGGAGCCCGGCGGACCACCACGGGTCTCAGCCGGCTCCCGAATCCCTTAAACGCTATGCCCTTCGATCGCGGAACCGTCTTTAGTACAGTAGGATGAACGGTTTGGGACTCTCCCGACCGGGTGGGCATATGAGCCGGACACACGGCTCCCGGCCAACCCGGTTCGAGTCGCGACGTTCCGGCAAACCCGGCCGAGGGGAACGGCCCTGACGGACGCAGGAAAGGAGTCCTGGCGGCTCCCGTCCCGGATCTTCGGCGTCTTTCCGGGAGGCAGAGACGCGAACAGGAGCTTCCTGGTCTCCCGCGCTGGTCGCCTGACCAGCTGGAACCGGCTACCGCGGCCGAGGCTGTCGGTCCCTGGACGCCGGCTCCGAAGGGACGCTGGCTTCCCTGCATCGCGCTGGTTCCCAGAGCCGTACGGGAGTAGCGTAGGAAATCCGACACGGATCGCGCACTGGCGATTCTCCTGGAGCTGTGGGCCGGGACTGCCCCTCGGAGGCAGCGGTCTGGCTCGCAGGCTCACGGCACTCGCCCGTTTGCTGCCAGCGAGGGCTCTCCCACGGTGCACAGATCGCGCAAGGCGCCGCGGGAGTGCAGTCCGATATTTAGGGCCGATATTTACTACATTTCGTACACTTGCTCATCTTGGATGCTCGCAGGGGCGAACGGAAACGCTACCGAAACGGTAAAACCCCAAACTTTCCCGGTACTTTTCCCAAAATTCCCAGTAAAAAATCATATTTCCGGAAAAAAAAAAACTGAACACGTATCTACAAGCTGTCGACCCTGTCTAACTCACTCTCTTCTTTTTTTGTTGCGGTTTTAACGTCAAGCCGACCGGAAGAGTGAGGGAAGGGAAACGCCTCCCGAACTAACCCTAAGGGGAAACGAACCCGGAGGGAGGGCCCCAGAGGGGCTTGCACTATTACGCAAAGAGGCCTAAGTCGGTACCGTCGTACGCGCTACACAAAGGCCCCGCCACCACAGCGGGAGGGCGAGAATGATAGGACTGTACGCACACAACGTTAGGCTAGAGCCAGCCCACGAGAAAAATCAAACCACGGCCTACGGGGCTCTTCCTGAGAAGACAAGTAACGTAAATACGTCGTCGAGGGAAAACGGAAACCATCGTAGGTCAACTGACAAGAGCACTCTAGTAATCTCTCAACTTTAAAGAAAGAGATGAGAAAAGAGGGATTCTGAGGGCAAATCCCGGACCAGAACGTGGAGCAGATGCCTACATCTTGGTAGCGGAAAATATAACTGAAGGGTTGGTCAAGTGGGGGGTTGCCAGTGGCATCTTTTGTTTTTCCGCAGATTAGAGCTAGGAAATGTGACTTAGCCATATGGTGTGTACAGTAATGACGACAGCAGTGAGAATTAGGTTTGATAGTGACCGATTTCACCTTCCACGAAATTGTCCTATTCCTATGGTGTTCATTTTTCATGGATTTGCTGGAGTGGGCCACACTTCGAATAGGATACATCGAGTCATTCGCTAATTCGCTAACCGGTTGACATGTCGTTTGGGACAGTTTTTTGAGCGATAAGTCAAAAGGACGTTCCCCGAAAATACCTGAAATAAATTTGGTCAATTTGAATTCTCGACGTGACCGGCCGGATGCATACCTCGATATTCCCGGTTGATTACTACACCCATAACGCTTTGGTCAAATTGAACAGAAATTAAATCAAATCAAAGTGCACTCACAGAAGAGGACCGAATAAATGACACGTTTTGACTGTAAGACCTTCTTTTGACTATAACAATGGGGGCTTCAGAAGATTCAGTTCCCAGTAACAATAGTTTAATTTTAGATTTGAGGAATATGTCAATCAAGAGATAGTCACTAACAAAGTCCAATCATGATTGAACTTCAGTTTCAAACCACTCGACTTGATACACAATGAATCCCTATGAGTGGCAAAACTACACCAATTGACTGATTTTCATATAGCATTGTGCAATAACTGGTACACAGGACTAACGTTGAGTACTTCCATTTTGATTGTGTTTAGTTGGTAATAGTCTAAGGGAACACTCATTGATCATTTATTAATATTTGACCAGGTCAGTGAGGGTTGGGTTATTGTAGTAAACTGAACTGTCATCATTCAGTTTGTGCACTTTTGGCACCCCAAGCAAATGTCATGTATAGTTGTCCATTAGCATGCACGGCATTCACATGTGTTATAGACGTAAACTAGGCAATCGGGAGAAATTTCAGACGCTCCTTGGTGTAGAGGTCGGTCTGGCCACACAAGTCAGCTACTGTCGTGTTATTGTTGGTGTTTACAGTGGCCCGGCTTCCTGTCCCTTTGTGCCCTCCGACGAAGTTATTCCTGTCTTATTTCCATCAAGTTTTCCTGGAAGATGATTGTCCAGGTGTTCTGGTGTTCCCGTAGCCCTTGCTGGTCGAGATTGAGGTTCCGACTCTTGTGATAATAATACGGCGGCTGTGGTTCACCTCACAGCCATTGAGCCAAATGAATGTCCAGAAGAGATTCAGCCTGTTCTGTCGACATCCGCCTGACGATTCATGATCGGGAGCCCCCCCCCCCCCCCACTTTGAAAAATTCTGAAAGCAAGGTGGCTTAGTGCCCTCCAGAAGAACACTTTGTATTATAACAATTATTTGATTAAGATAAGGCAAGAGGCATATGGTAAAATTACAGGTAAAACATATCCTGAATGAAAATTCTTCATTATCCTGCAATTGCGGGAATCAGGCTGGGTACGTACATGCAGATTAGGTCACTCAAGGGTTAGTGAAACCACAACACATTTCTCAACCTCTCCAACTGATGGTGGCGCTCCGCCTGGAATAGACTCGTTGGTACCCTTCCCCCAAACCGGAATAAAGTTCACCATACCTCGCATGGGATAGATCGAAACTGAAGAGAGGTACATTAATAAACATTAACAGTGGTCCCGATATTGAAGTTTCGATTCGGGGGTCAACAATTAATCACGACTGACCATAGATTCTTTTCATGTCGCACTTGACCGTTGTATTTTTATTTCTTTTTTTGTTGTGTAATTTATTTAAATGTTTCGGAGATGGAGATGAAAATTTGTTACGCTGAAAGAGGATTGAATAGTGACACTTTCGATGCGTAACACGAATAACAAGTTTTCGCGTCAATTCCTAATTTTGATATCCATTCAATCAGCCATTACGTACTTGACCTACAGTTATTGAAAATTTGACAATATGGTATAGCTTACTATTTAGTTTCTCCTTAAGGGTAGCATGGTCGGTTCCCGTCCAAGGGGATGGCACCAACTCCAACATCGATATCAGCACAATTGTGTTTGTTGCAAGGCAGCACGACAAAATGAAGAGTTAGGGCAAAGCCCTGGGGAACCCCGAGTCGTAGAAGGGGAATACCCCGACAGCTGGTTTCGTGGTGGGTACTGGTGCTGAGGATGGCAACCATCGCTCCGCATGGTCGCCCCGCTCAGTTTGAGGCGGGCGGCCCGGTTTTGGTTCTTGGAATAACTTCTCACTTCAGGAGGATGCCCGTTTGCCTGTCTTGTCAAGGAAACATGGCTGGTAGGCTAGGCATTGATGTTGCAGCTATCTCTGGAGTGCGCCGGCCCGGTTCATGCGAAACCTGTCTACGTGGCTACATCTATTACTGGTATGGCCACGACGATGGTCGGCGTATGTAGGGGTGGATGTTGCTGTGGCAAACCACATGGTTCTATTGGTAACCGGGTAACAAAGATCAACGACGTACCGTGCGATTACGGATCACCCACACTGTGGTTGTTTTATTCATCGTCGCAGTAAACGTTCCAACCGGTAGAGGCAATGACTTGGTGGAAGGAGCGTTATACGCTAAACTCAAAAGTAATTCTGGGTGATTTCACGTGTTTTGTTAGGGATGGCTATGGATCATGTCCGTGTGCCCGCATGCATCTGGCAATCGTGACGATAGGAGTCTGAGGCTATTGAATTTCCTGCTTAGAGACTTGCTGATTCTTTTGTTCCAAAGATCCAATGCGAGGCGCTGGACCTAACTGTTCAAAGAGATCGACCATGCACTAATAGACGGGAGATGGAGAATGCTCATAAACTGCAGGGCTTCAGGGGGTGCCCAGTTCTTCACACTGGTCACATGTTGCTATTCATTAAGCTCAGGTTTACTTTTGTATCCCAAGTAAAGCTGCGTCGGCCATGGAAAGTGTGACGTCCACCCACTAAAGGATCGAAGTAGTCGCAGTGTATGCTGACAACTGGGGGCAGTTCCGAAGGCTCCAGAGCTGGAGCCGCATGTGGACCCCGAGCAAGATGGGCAGACTTCAAAGCTGCATCCTCAAGGACAGCATGGGATGCATCCTGGAGTGCCCTAGAGGACCCACCGGGGCATTACTAGGGAAACAGTCAAAGCCATCGAGCGGAGTCGCCATGCCATGCTCAGTGGTACGACTCAGCCTTGATTTGTTGCACTGATACTGATTCAGAGGGCACGGCGACGCGACCGTGAGGCAGAGTGTCCAACGTCTCTAATGAGTCCGTGGAGAGGCACCACCTGGTGCGGAGCCACGCAGCCGGCCTACGAAGCGATTCAGAGACTGGTGCGGCGATCAGTGTCAATGCAATGACGCAGGACCGACGAATCCGATTTGAGTTAGGCTGAGTATTCTGACGATTCGTACCAGGCTGTGCCTGTAAGCCTGGTAATTCGGATGAATAATGTTCAACCCTAGTTGCTGAGAACGCCTTTAGACTAACACTTCACCAATCGGCAAACTGGATGTCCATGTGGAGGCAGTTGAAGAGCGGGAGCGCTCCTGTGGACTGTGTCGTACATCCAGGGATGCTCTGGGCTGTGGTGGCCAGCAGTAGCGTTTCTGACGTTGAGGGGGGGGGGGGGGGATGACTGGTGCGATACTATCCAAGCGGATCGCCACCATTGGTTGACGCGGCTAGCACAGACGATTTTTTCTGGATTTTTAGACTCTTCAGATGGCCGGGGAAAGCACTGGCGGGGTATTCAGCTGCATTTACCCCAGCCTTTAAATATGTTTCCTCCATATTTGGGGAGGGGGGGGGGGGGGGGAGGACGTCATTAGTACCATCTAGGCGAGCGTCAACCATCGTTGGCGCAACAATTCAATAATGTTTCGTTTCACAGACCCCCCATGCAGATTGCAGGAAATGACATTTCCCAGCCTTATGGCAATAATCAGCAACATTACTGAAAATACTCTAAAAAATACTAAAACACTGTGTGATTAAAAATATGAAACATGACAAAACTAGTAAACCATATGCGACTCACAACACGCAACAACTACATTATATCACATTTTACTTCTAAGCGCACTATATAAAAATGGGTGGTTGCATGCGCTGTTACACCAAACTCAACCGAAGAGTTACTGAAAAAATGTAGGTTTTTAACGTTTTTAAACGTATACGTTCATACGTATCCACATTATAAACGCAGCTCAGACATGGGTTCAGCTCGAGTGTGGAGTGTTGCCTAATGACATGAAATCCTACACACAAAAAAACCATCACCTTGTTTCGAAAGCTTGTAACAAATACCTGGAGATCCTCTTGTTCTTAGTAGCCATTGTGGTGAAAGGTATCTTACATACATGATGGGATTAAGGGTAGCGTGGGTTAGGGGTAGGTTGTTGTAAGGTTAAGGTTGGATATTGATTCAGTGAGGAGTGGTTCGTTCTACCTATTCTTAATTAAACATTTGTTTTCTGTATAATTATCGATTTCATGCTAATTTTTACCTGGGAGTGACCTACTTAGAGGAGCCCACTACGATTCACTTCCTTCAACTTTCTGATCGTGTCGATATTATGTGTTGTTATTTTATGTCATAGAGTGGAGAAAACAAAGAAATTAAATTAATGAAATAATTCATTAATTCGAAAAGTGGCTTAATAGGCATGGTCCAGTTCCCCAAGTGGTAATTGTAGTACGGGTTACTGGCTTCCAATGCCTGATAGAAACAGTAAAGTTATGAAGGGACTATTGAAACCTGATAAATATCGCTCACAGACTGTATAGAGCCATGTACTAGTACGTATTTAGGTTTTGTATGAAAGGACTCGTGAAACACCGTTAATTTATTTGATCGCCTGGGAGGTGGGCCCGGAAGAGTTCGTGATAGGTTTCCTTGATTTCATGAAATGGTGATATAAAGTTTACCAGACACGAAATTAACAAGCTAGGCTTTAATCACATTTTTTCAACGGTCGGCTATTGCGCGATTCGAAGAAGGAAGAAGGAATTTCACTCAGTTCCTATCTTAAATATGAGAATGACCATTGAATTAGTGTTCAATTAAATAGCCGACCGGTGGCTCATCGTCCAACCAGTATTCTTATGGCCTCGCGTATCAAAATATATTAGAAATGATAGCAGGAACGAATCCAGAATAAAAAA
Source organism: Sclerodactyla briareus (assembly GCA_026419785.1). NCBI lineage: Eukaryota > Metazoa > Echinodermata > Holothuroidea > Dendrochirotida > Sclerodactylidae > Sclerodactyla > Sclerodactyla briareus. The sequence goes on along the minus strand of JAODTK010002266.1, from coordinate 78,032 downwards.
ACTTATGCCACGCATGTAATGACCCCATTGGGGACACCAGTATGCCACTGCGACACTTAGGCATATCCCATAAGCACCCCACTCTCTCATTTTTACACACCCGTCCTGACTCCATCTCAAACACAACGGGGGCTCATAAACCTTCAAATCGGGAAGTAAACGCGGAAAGAAACCACCCCCCCCCCCCACCGAGACCCCCACCTCGATATCACCCACTGTCCTGCAGCTCATTCCCTAGCCATTACCCTTCTCGATTAAACCCAGCCTATCACAAACCCAGCCTATACAATGCCAATCTAGCGTCTAACATGGTGTCAGCAGGATTGCCTCGCTACGCTACCAGATCATGGGTGGGTGGAGTTAGAGATCGGCCGCAACGAAATGTAAAGGGTTTTCCTGTTTCAGCGCCGGTTTCCAGGTATGACTAAACTCACCTAGTCCTAATTCAATGCCTAATAGCACTTAATTGGTGTCTAAGTTACATACAACAGTCGCCTTCTATTCTATAGTTCCATCTTACCATATGATCACTACGTTACACAAATATCGCTTTTATTACCTATTCTCATCAACTAAATTACGGGTAATATTCCGTTTACCCTATTCATTTTATAACATCATCATCTAACTTCACAGCGTTTCGTGTCGGGCGAGAGAATAGACTTGCAACTATGGAACGTGCCACCGAAAAATGAGCGACTGATCGCGTAAATAGTTGGGATAACATTTAAAAGCATGCGCGAAATCGCTCCCCTTACCCCTCCCTCCCTTATTGTATTCTATCGCGCAGCATAACTACAATATTGTAGTTCTGTTTTTAAAAAACCTGCAGTATGATTCCTTGTACGAAGCTATTAAAAATAATAACATAAAGACACACTGATGGGGATTATAGCACTTACGTCCAGGTATCTTTCAAAAACTTTGTAATAATTCCCCCAAGAAAATATCTCTGGAAGATTGGATATCATAATCGGTAGTGGATATAGTACACAGTAGAGCTGAATAGTTGAACTAAAACATAACAGTGAATATGATAGATTTGCTTTATACATCTCTACACTGGAGAGCGGGAAGAGATAAATCAAAGTCCATTAAACATTAATCAGGTGACGTACAGCTGCTATCACACGAAGACACGATTTTCAACGTCGGTTTTGCGACAATTGTGATTTTGATGACCCGAAATAGTCGCAGTATTTTTTTCACGTCCAAGACGCTTCCAAACATGCTTGCGTAAAGATTAGGGTTCGACATTAGCGAGACATTTGTGCATCAAGCATACGCGAAAAGTTCGCGAGAAGGTAGTGAGACGTTAGTGCGTCTGACGCACTAACGTCGCGGGCGACTTCTGAGTCCGCACGTCGCCTTCTCGCTGTCCCGTCGCACTAATGTTGCGCTAATATTCCCTAATCTTCTGCTGCCGAACACACCAAAATGCGAACGTTTCGCAGTACCTGGTTTTCGGCATTTCGAAGTTACATAATAATGTGCCATGTCTGCCTATTGAAACCAATTGAAACTTTAACTGAGTGCGACTACAATCGGTAAAGAACCTGCGCCTCTAGCAATAGGGCCCTTGAACCGATGGAAGATGGTCTTCAGCACAAAAAAAAAAAACACTAAAAACTTCCCCTCGCCTTGAACCACATGCTCAGCAGCAGCAACCCTCTCTGTTCTCTTGCAGGCATGATGTTGGGGGCACATAAATATCCTAGCCTACACTCTCAAGAAGACACAATACCAAGGTCAACATACCGCGAACGCTCCGTGTATACGTGCGATAAATACTTTGTACTTGAGTATAATTCCCGTCCAGACATGACCGCCACATCGCAATATTAGCTCTAACTTCGCATCAACGTCGCGACTAACCGGGGAACAGGGGGGGGGGTGTTCAGAGACTCCAACCAGAGATTCTATATAGAAGAATATTTCAAAAAAACGTGGCGAAACCTTAGTGCTACATTAGTGAGAATGTTTTACTACCCCATTGCAAATATTTGGCGTTCAACTTCTCAAACAGTCATTTGTAAACATATTTGAAATTGTTCGCGTGACCTCTGCGACTCCTGCGACAGGTTGCGACTTTTTCCCTAAATTTTTGCAAATCTTCCATCAAGTCGCAAAGCATGCGCAAATGAGTTTTTTCTCGTGTGACACGCTTATTAACGTTATGTTATATTATATATATATATATATATATATATATATATATATATATATGTTATATTCGTCATTGGAAGAGTGGACGACGATATGATCGCCTAGAAATCCGAACAGTGAAGCGGTGCACCACGGGCGTAAATCCGGGGGGGGGGGCGCGGGGGGCAGATACCGCCACCACTTTGAAAGAGGGGAGATAGCCTGTACACCCATTCCCCCTTACTTGTTGGAACTTAGGAGATGTTGGGTTCCAAAAGAAATTCTTCTCAAAACTTTTTTTTTATCATAATTAGGCATAATCTCCAGTCATCAAACAACAAATAAGTCATGGGAAGTGAAAAAAGTGTGATTCACCGGCTCACAATCATTGGGTCTGACAATTACTGACCACTGAGCAGCAAGCAACTGGCAACACTTCAAATGTGTATCACGGTGTATTCGGTTGCTCACCTGTTGATCGAGTGACATTGGAAGTTGGAACACGCGTGACGTGAATGAAGACAATACCATATCTTCGACCTCTATCAAACACGTACTTAATTATGTGGCATTGATTCGGTCATCAGCGTATATTCGTGCACGTCACCAGTTCGTACTATCCCGCCGTTATCTTATCATATTTGGGGCCCATTCAAGTAACGTGGACTGGAAAAAACTTGAAAAAATCCAGGAAATTGTTGAAAATTATTATTTGGAACAATGTGATTGTAAACACGATAACTCGATCCCACCTAGATGATGAAGCTCATATTATGTGCATGTGTTCCTCATAATGAACACATGATACTTACCGGCCAGAACGCTCGGTCTGTCAAACTCAGCTGTCACTTTGATGAGCAGCTTTCTCGTGGAAGTTTACGACCCCATTTTTTCGAGAATTCATCTGATTTGTGTGTGTGTGTGTGGTTTTTTTTTCATCCCATTGTGTTCTATATCTGGCCTAAATAGGTTATCAGTGAACTTCTTGCTACAGATCTTTAGCAACAATACTGGGCCTTGGGCATGGGTGGTTACGCCTGAGGTTTTAACCATGAAGCCTATGTATATATCTACTACCTGTCAACGATTTTTGACATGTTGCCGATACGCCTATTGTCCGACATGCTGACATTGTATACAGGGCGAAAACAAGAGACAACATTGTGCAATACATGTGACGTAACCTGTTGCCAATAATTCACAGTCTCGAGCTCGATGATCAGTGTAGAAAAGGATTTTTCAAGGGATATCGGTCAATCGGAATACCCGAACTCGGCGCCTTGCTCTGTGAACCATCGTTCGTATCCCCCACGCAGTAAGTAGACTGAGACATGTTGTCGTTTTCACAACACCCGCAAACCATTTTTCCCTTCCTCGGCAGTGCAAACGGCTTTTTAAACTTTCCATTTAATAGCGTGTTGTACGAGTCCATTCAAAGTGAGTCTGAGTCCTCAGCTATGAGTCCGAGTAGAGTCCAGTGCCCGTTGTGGAGTCCCACTGCATGAGTCCGAGTCCATGTGTAATTTTTTTTTGACACCTTATGTAACTGCACCGTAATATAAGGGGACATGATTGGAACATTCCTCCAGTTTCCTCAATCATTGTTGTATCGACACCGGCAAATCCAACACCGACACTAGTAGCTCACGACAATGAAACCAACACCGTTACAGTATCGGGAATGAGTCCAACACGACACCAGGAGTCCCGACACCAACACACACTAACACACAACAAACAGGGTTAAGAATTAAAACACTATATGCATCACTTGGAAAAAACGTTCAAATGCTGATCATTCCACAGTGCCTGAATTGCTTAACGTAATGTTTTTATTTGCCTACACTTTAGTGGCATATTGCCCAGTGATTGCATAATAAACAGATCCATACACATAACATTTAGTCCATTGGTAACATATCCAAGTTTACATCAATACCACTTTTCAGGTTAACATGAACCCACCCTGGCAACATGTAACTAACCCTGAGTTACTGCCCCTACCCTGGTCCAACGTCCAAGCCCTGTCGGTGATACTAAAGGGCCTATTCATCTATTCTATGAACCAACTGTACCTTCCTCCCTACAGAAGAGTTTTAAAGGTTAGAATGATATTCTAATTCAAAAATTGCAAGTTGTGCTCCTCTCTAGTTCAATGTATTAGCTTTATCCGCTGATTTCATGCAGACGCAAGTTACATTTTTTGTTAGTGAATAATTATATGGTTTCTGCACGATATCATGTACATCCATATTTGACTGAGCATATTGTTGTCAACTATACAAGGTAGCACTGAATGCAGTTGTTTGCAAGTGTTGGCATAACTAGGCCAGCCCATATAATATGACACACCTCCCAGCAGACGCATGTCCAGTCCACTGTGTCCAGTCCACTGACTCCCGTCAGTATGACCAGTGGGTTGGGCCGCTTGCCGGGTCACCCCGTAGCTCATGGTAGGGGCAGTACCCCGGGAATTGGGGAAGGGTCGGCAGGTAGGCAGGTCGCTTGCCCAGGGTGGCTGGGGATGACGGCTAGTCCTTCCAGGCATGTGCTCCCATGAGTGAGTGGTGTGTGAATGAGTGGGGAGTGAATGATATATCAATGTGGGGCCTGCAAAATCATGTTCAATTTGACACATCGGGGTCATAAAACACTTGTTTTTATGGGGACACTACACATGCTGAAAGACTGTCATGTATAGACGGATTTGTGTGTACCAGTTGTGCGTAATCTTAGCTTCTACAGTGGAGGTGTAGCCTATTCGTCCGGCTACATTCTATAGTCTCCATGGGGCATGTACGTAATTCATCTAGTTTAATTTGGGCCAAGAGATCAACGATGGCAGTTAGGTAATAAAATTGTACAAAATTTTTTTATTTCCGGGAATGTCAGACTCCCAAGTCAAGGCAAGACCTCACCAACCAGTTAGTCAATGGTATAGTTGATGGGTAGAAATTCGAAATGTCCAAATCGGTTGCATGTTTAATATCGCGAACAGGTACCACAACACTGACTGCAATAGGACAAGAGTACTCACCACAGGAGTTTCACTGCAGAGAACAGCTTTCCTCTATCCAAATATCACACTACCCCTAACAATATGCTATTGTGGATTGATACCTTATCCAGAGGCGGGCGCAAACGGGGGGGGGGGGGGGGGGGGGGGGGGGGGGGGAGGGAGGAAATTTGAAGTGGGGGGGACCGTCCTCCCCCAAATTTTTTTTGACCAAATGAAATTTAAAAATTAACACCAACAATTGACAATTTAACTATCATTATCTATTTTCGGAACATGATGGAATATAGATAATAGATATAACTGGCCTAAATAAATGTGAAACTAGTATCCTTTATAAGAAGAAGAAATACCCCAAATGTGAATGACTTTATCATTTACCCCCTGCAGTAATGGCTCTAGGGGTTACGTACGTTTCAAATTATTAAATAAAAACACCGAAACAGCATGAGTTATGTATCAAACTTCATACTGTAAAATTGCTATAAATTTGCTTACAGATATGTTGCGATACAACAATAACATATTTTGAAACTTTGATTCCCTCGTTTGTTACAACACTTCATCACCAAGTGAAAAAAGACGTTTCAAAGGCACCAATTTGTCCCACTTTTGGTGTCTTAAAACGTACGTAATAAGTGTTCACTTAGTTGGTCAAATATTGTAAAATGCGAGGGAACCAAAATGTTAAAAACATGTTAATATTTCCAGTGTTTGGTTCGTCCCAACTACGGAGTCGACCTAAAACCTCTAACAGACTGCAAGTCCGATACGCTAACCACCGTGACCACAGTGGGATGGCCAACTGGGGGCGGGAAAGAGGCTACCTGGGTGAGCATCATAACTGCTCAGTCTCGATCATGGCACTGGAAATCACCGTAATGAGGAAGAAAGCGATTTCTCTTAGATGGGGGTGGGGGTGGGGCGAAGGTGTCACCTCCCTCTCCCCGGGTTCTCCCTCAGAGGGAATTAGCTGTCTCCAACCCCATCTGATGTGCCTTATCATTCTTCATACATACATTTTATATGACTCCGATTTTTGCAGACATGACCCCAGTTTTTATGACGGGTACATATAGCTCACAACGCTCAGGAAGTGCCGTTTCTGGCCTCTGGGGTTGTGAAACCAAAATTGTCTTGCGGCTTGTCCGCGCCAACCGATGGTTGTGCGCCGCTCAGATAGCAACACATATCAATACATCAAAGAATGTGTATGCATCCCCCTGCATTTGTAGGCTTCCTCCGCCACTGCGTCATCCTGATTTGGCGATTAGTGTTGAGGATTGCGGATTTCTTGCCAGATCTTTATTGGAAATCGTGCAGATTTGTATCCGTTAGTGTAAACAATGTGGTAGTATGCATCCGATATTTCGTATCACTGCCTGTTAAACAAAAAGTCGATTTTATGGCGCGCCGTCAGATGAACTATAACTGAGAGCCTGTACAACTCAATGACGAAATAGCTGAAATAAAAGAATTTTACAATTCCTACATTTCTGATTCTTTCAATTGACAAAATTGAAAGAAAAAAAATATCGAAGGTCTTATCTCTGGACTCTGGCTGAAAACGCCTGAGTCCCGGACAGGTGAGTAGGTGAGTTTGGCTGAGTCCGAGTCCTTGAAGGTGTAGTCCGAGTCCAGTGGAACCTGAGTCACGAGTCCGGAGTATGAATCTTTGAGTCCGGACTTGAGTCCGAACTTCAGTACTACAGCACTAGATACTTTTTTTTCCATTCGTTGCAGCTGTCTCATGTGATTTGATGCGTCCCCATGTAATATATATTCCTATGCATTTTTACTGGTCCCTACAACATTTTATGTTTCTAGCTACATGCGATTCTATGTACCGTCCTTGTGATTCTATATTCTTATAACTCTGTTCCATATTTTTTCATGCATTGATATTCTTTATGTAGAATCCAACCCCCCCCAAAGTGTCATCGATCTATCTATCTCCCACGTGCTATTTCGGCTATTCCGCTGTCTCAAGGAGAATTCATGCCAGTCCCCCCACCACGGTCATGTAACGCCAAGCCATGGGATATCATTTCAACGACTGCAAAATCGAAGGCCAACTCCTAAAAATAATCACTGACGAGTACAGGTCGAAGATAGGCGATTGTCCGAAGTGAACTTTGATTGTTCAAAGTGAACAAGTATCCACACCATTATTTACTGCAATAATATAAATGCAACGATTTGGGATGTGAACTTGTTGACAGTGATATCATTATTAGGAAATATTACAAACACTGGTCTCCAATTCCAATATTCTGTCACCTCATCGATGTTGGACTGGTGATTTAATAGGTTTGTTTAAATGTCGTTTAAGTCCCTGGTGTTATCAACAAAGTGATTCATCGACTGAATAACGCTGACTGCCAGTAGGGCAGGGGCACAGAAGTAATAATGACCTTATCGTGAGGACCGCTCCCACGAGAATTCAGCACCTGCCTCATCCGATCATCCAGAAACTTGAGGCTATGGAAGACGTTTTTTGAAGGTGTTCAAGATGAACTCGCGTGTGCGCGGTGAACCGCGACGTTGTGATCTCCGCGGAATGACCTTTTTGGACCTCCGTTTAGAGACAGCACAACTGAAATACAATTCTTGGACCCCCGTTTGACTTGAAATGCTCTATCCTGTTGTTCATGACCACTGTAGTCCCACTCTTCCAAGTTTTGTTTACACATGACAAAGTTGGAAAAAATTCACACATGTATTATGCAATTTGACCTCCTGTGACCTGAAATTATCCCTTCAATGTTATTTAAACTGTACCAGTCCACATTCACCGAAGTTTCGATCACTTCGACGAAGAAATATGCGAAAATAACACAACGTGACCACTGGTGACGTGCATCACCATCGTTGTGTCGTTTTGGGGGCAAGCTCTTGTCCCCACCCACACAAGTCAGAATACTCTGTGATTTTAGCAAAAACAACCAGAAGCCAAGAGGCTTACTGATTCCATGACTCTTTCTGACAACTATGCTAACACAAGGCAAATGGGAGATGCACCAGCTCAGTATGGCCACATAACACTGCCGAATTCCCCATTTTCCCAACCACCAATTATGTTTCCTATGCTCTTGATAAGGAGGCTACACACTGAATTTAAGAATTTCAACTTTGACCTATGGTGACTCATATACCCCAAACAATGGGGAATCAGGTACTCATCATGGGGAACACACATGCCAAGTATGAGCTTCATATACCAGGTGGGTCGAGTTATCGTGTTCACAAGCCTAATTGGCCCGAATATCGACTTTTCACATTTCCGTGTCCAAAATTCCCCCCCGACCTATACCATATAGTGTTCCTTGACTCCCCATAACAAAGCTACACACCAATTTCACCTGATCAACCGAACAACTTTCCGGGACTTATCTTTTCCAGGTGTTCACACTTTGACTTCTGGTGACCCTCACCGACCTCTGACCTACCCAAAACACGAGATCATTACATATCATGAGGAACCCATATACCAAGGGTGAATCGAGTTACCCTATCAACAAGCTAAATTGGCCAAATTAATAAATTTTCACATTTCCCCCCACATCTGACCACCGATTACACTAAAAACAATAGGCTTCCTATACGCCTCATAAGTAGCGCATACCGAATTTCACAACCTGTGGACCAGTAATTCTGGACTTATCATGTTCACAGTTTTCCAGACTTTGACCCCTCTTGACCTTAGACCTGACCTCCAAAACAATGGGATCATGTACTCATTATGGAGAACCCCTATACCAAGTCTGAACTTGATTCCACCAGTGGGTCGAGTTATCGTGTTACGAGCTAAAGTTTGTCAAATTACACTTTTTTCACAATTTCCTAATTTTTTAAGATCTGACCCCCCCCCCCCCCCCCCGTTCGCACCAAAAAACCAATAGGGTTCCTGTACTTCCCCATAGTTAAGCTACATACGAAATTTCGACTCTGATCGGACAGGCCCATTCTTGACTTATCGTGTTAACAGATCTTCAGACTTTGACTCTCTTGACCTCAACGACCCTTTGATCTGACCCAAAAAATATGTATTCATGTACTCATTATGGCAAGCCATATACCACGTAAATAACTTGATCCATTCGAGTGGGTTCGAGTTTTTCGTGTTAACGGAGCTAAATTTGCCGAATATCGATTATACACTTTCCAATTTTGTTACACAATCGTGACGACCTCCGATCTACGCCAAAACAGTATGTTCTTATCCTCCCATAAGAAGCTGCAACCGAATATTCCAACCTGCATCGGCACCTGCATTCTGGCTTATCGTTTTAACGATTTCCAGACACGTACAGTCATGACTGCATAATTCCCCTGATTTCGTCAAGGAATAAACAACGAGTTTCTTTGCAGGAACAATAGCATCACGCATTTTACAGTCTCCCCCCCCCCCCCCCCCCTTCTTACCCCGCTTACACTTATTACGAGTTTCGTAGCAACGTTCTAAATTGAATTCATATTTTGGCGGATCTGTACATGTGTACCGTCACAAAATACCTGATCAAATTTATAGAAATCTATCCTACTTTATTGTGCCGCTCTCGGAGGACACGTCACTCATTATGGAGGTAGCTACCACAACCATATATGAACTCGACATGTGTATGCGGGAAAACCGCCACGTGTACATCCCCGATTTTGAGCAATCATTGGGAAGAAGTATCATCGACAACCTCTATTTGTCAGAAACCAATATGCCTCATCCCCAATTTTTAGGTTGTAACCACACTTACACACAACCACATTCACACAACACACGACATAGTGACCACTAAGTCTCCTCCTGAATTTCACAGGGAGACAAAAAAAACAATACTAAGCCATTAGCTTAAGACAATGGTCCTGTGTCAAAGTCAACAACGTCATAGCAAACCAACAAGTTATCTAGGTATAGTTGGAGTTGACCTGCCTATGCAACATATTCTCCATCCTCAGAGAAATGTACACCAGAACCAGAACAGAAAAAATATCTAGCCCAAGCTCTCTATACTGCCACCACAATAATAGTTCGTTCACACCTCTGGCCTCATCAGACTGAGCTAATTAACTGCCCCTCTAAACAACGGCGTTAGTGATTGATTAGATAACTAACTATACAGTGTCTACACGCGAAGGTAGCCTGTTATCGGAGCGGGAACTGGACACAACGGCCACTTCAGCAAACTGCGTTTGCTATAACGCCCTCGTACAATGAACTGGTCAAATCTAAATATGCAAGCAAAACCTGTGATATACCATCATGGTTAGCCCAGTCATTGGTCCAGAAAGGTCGATATTAATTAGCCGGTATTTAAGTCACAGGTAAATTACACTCGCGACAATTGTCATATGGAATATCATAGTAATTTTCCAAGGGTCTGTAAAGAATGGCGGTCAAATATATTTCTGATTCACCAGGCCTACATAGTACATTTCTATCAATTCATGTCGACAATGTGTAAATTCACATCAAACCTTCCCACACTGAATCACAATGACTTTCAATGCATTTTCATCTATTCCACCTTACCTTCAAGTAAGCTCATATTTGCGTCACTGGTACTTGCTCCAAAATCCCCACGAAGCACTTGGGAGAATTGGGGTCACGTCGGTATTACACCTGAGGTCTCAACCATAGAGATCGGGTAGCTGATGTTTAACGACACATTACCACATGAATGTTATACTTGTGTTACTTAGGTTGAAGTCTAGTTCCAGTCATCGCCATAACCAGGCATGAAGTTAGGTGTTGGCCCATTCTACGAATCCCCAGCTTACAAGGGAGGTTTAACCAAGCAGGGTATGGTGCGAACATATTGACAATCGCCGGCCTACAAGGGGCTTAGAAGGCTCAGAAGTATATTGTAGCTATACTGCATACCCGCCAGCTTACAGGGGCATTAACAGGCAGGGTATAGAGTAGGCATATTTTACAAACCCTGGCATACGGGGAGACTTAACCATGCTGAAGCATAGTGTGGTTAATTCTACAACCCCCAGCCTACAGGTTAAGTGCGGGCATGTTGTACAACCCCCAGACTAGACGGGGTCCTAAGAAGGCAGAGGATAGTGTGGCAATATTCCACGCCCCCGGCCTACAGGGGGCTTTAACCAGGCAAGGTAAAGCGTCGCCATATTGTACAACCCCCAGCCTACAGAGGGTCTTCACCATACAGGTTAGAGTGTGGGCATATTGTACAATCCCCAGTCCAGAGGGGCCCCTGACAAGGCATGGTATGACGTGGGGTTATTCTACTACTGCCGGAATACGGGAGGGGGGGGGGGCTCAACTAGACCTGTAGACAGGGTATAGTTGGGCTATGTTGTGCATCCCCCAGCATACAGCGGGCCTTAGACAGGCAGTGAATAGTAATAGCCTATTGTACGACTCCTAGTATGCAGGGGGGGGGGGGCTTAATTAGTAAGGGTGTTCCGTGTGGGAAATATTGCAAAACCCCCAGCAAACAGGGGGCTCAAACAGGCAGGGTATAGTGTGGGCATATTGTACAATCCCCAACACGGGGCAATAACCAGGAAGGGTGTATGCCAGCCTAGTGTACAACCCCGAGCATACAGGGGCCTGAACAAGGCAGTGAATGCTGGGCGCACACTGTACAATTCTCAGCATACAGGGGCTTCAACAAGCAGAGTGTAATGTGGACACATTCTACAACCTCCAGCCAACAGGGGGCCTTAGGTAGGTATCGTGTGGGAATGTTCCACAACTCCTAGCCTACATGCAGGGGGACTTGACCAAGCATGGTATAGTGTGGACATATTGTACAACTTCTAACCTACAGGGGGTCCGACAGGGCAAGTTCGTGTGGGCATTATCAACATCCCCAGCCAAAACAAAAAACAAAACAAAAAACAAAAAAAATGCTGCTGTAGATCGAACCACACAATATATATTTTATATGTACGAATAAATATAACAAGTAATCACAACGCCATGTGGAAGGAAAGGCATTTTGTGCAGCTTGTCACATTTTTCTTATATTATTATTATTTATATTGATCTTCAACTGGACAAGAAGTTCTATCAATTAGGTAACGAAAATACCAGGTCATATTTAATGGGGGGGGGGGGGGTGAAGAAAGTAACAAAAAATCTAACTGGCTAGACTATTTTTTTCCAACTCACCCTCCCCTTATACTGAAAGGTGCATTTTTGGCGTTCCCATTTTTGTTCATTTTGGGGGGCCTCTTTTTTAAGAAGTTTTGTAACCTTTGTGAAAATGGATCAACGAAGATACGAGAGATACAGATATGGAGTTCAGAGAGTCATTCGAGGCCCATCTCATCTGAGAACTGGATGGACTGTAGACACTTCTATCCACCTAATGCACGGAAATGGCGACTCGGACATCAACGGCTCGAGTAACACAACGCATATAACTGTACCCTCTACACCAAGTGCTATTTTCACGCATTCAGAACGGCCTTAATGGCACTCTCGGTATTTGGAAGTTGAGAGTGAAGGGGAGGGGGGGGGGGGGGGTTCCTCCCCGTTGCAAAATTTTTGCATCTTCCGGGGCCTTAGATGCAATTTGGTGCAATATAGCACTCCAGAACAATCACTTCATTCCAGAATAATTTCGCATTTTCACATGTCCTAGGTTAGTGGCACTCTCGGTATTTGGAAGTGAGATGGTAGTGGCCGTTGGTCATCCAAGTTTACGACTGACACCAGCACGGCAGCAGGGCCGAATCTGAAGTGACAATCAGTGGCGCAGGAACGTAATTCTGAGTGGGTTGGGGGGAGCTGAAGTGTGATGACCGGTCTGGGGGAGGGGACTCCCTCCCCTTGCAAAATTTTTGCATCTTCCGGGGCCTTAGATGCAATTTGGTGCAATATAGCACTCCAAAACAATCACTTCATTCCAGAAATATTTCGCATTTTCACATGTCCTAGGTTAGTGGTACTTCCGGTATTTGAAGTTGAGAGGGTAGTGGCCGGTTGGTCGCCCTGAGATCACAACTGACATAGAGCACTGGCAGCAGTGCCGGATCTGAAGTGTCAATCAGTGGCGTGAGAACGAAGAATTTTGAGGGGGGGGGGGCTGAAGTTTGATGACGGATCTGGGGGAGGGGTCTTTAGAGGAGGGGTTTCCCCGTCCCCTTTGCAAAATTTTTGCATCTTCCGGGGCCTTAGATGCAATTTGGTGCAATATAGCACTCCAAAACAATTTCAGAAATAATTTCGCATTTTCACATGTCCTAAGTTGGTGGCGCTCTTGGTATTTGGAGTTGAGGGTAGTGTACGGCTGGTCGCCCGAAAGCTTACGTCTGACACATCATTCGCAAAATTTTTGCATCTTCCGGGGCCTTAGATGCAATTTTATGCAATATAGCACATTAAAAAAAAAAACCCTACTCTTCCATTCCAGACATAATTTCGCATTTTCACAAATCCTGAATGCGACGGCTCTCTGATCTTGTGCTTTTCTCTACCAAATCGAATCGAGGGCAGCAAGGTTTATTAAGTTTAAATCTCACATTCAGAGGACCGCTGAAGCCCCCCCGCCGAAGCCCCCCCTTCCCCCCTCCTAGCTCCCACTTTAGAAAAAAAAACATCTCAGTGCCTTAATGCCAATCTGATGCTCTGACACTCTCCTAAACATTCACTTCGTTTCAGAAATAATTTTGCATTTTCACGTCCTTAGGTGTGCCGACTTGCTAATCACTACTAAGCTCCATCTGCCCATGGGCAGTAAGTAGGCTCTTCTTTTGGAGTTGGTGTAATTCTTACTTAACAGCGGACCGCCAACATAGGCATACAGGACCATTCCAATTTAGGGGGCGGACAAATTTTGCCCGAATTTTTTTTGAGTGGGTCACCGGAAGTAAAAGAATTTTTGGCATGTTTTTTTTGACATTTTATTTAAATCTGGGCAGTAAGCAAAATATTTGCCATTTTCTCTTCACTTTTGCCTTTTTGCTGCCAAATGTTTTCACGAATTGTTGCCACTTTTCCCTCGAATTTCTCATCTCAGAGTGTGCGGCAGTCGCCCCCCCCCCCCAAGCCTATATCCTAACTTTGATCAATTTTTGCAGATATCATCGCTTCAAGCTTGCATATCCTTTCGGCGGTCTCATTTTGGATAATGGTAAACTTCTTTGTCAGAGACGGTCAGAAACACGTTGGGACTTTCTACTGAATTGGACGGCTTTGCCTCAAATGGTATTGTAAACATAATATCCTAGAAACGACTGGTTATTAAATTCAATTTATTCATTAGAGATAGTTATAGCGATGAACCATACAAGGTTAGCATTTCACGGACGGGGCTACGATAATATGCCCGTTATTTGTTCATCGAAGACTATACATAATGGAGGGCTGTGCGAAGATAACACTTTTACTAGCCTGTCTGTCGGTCTGCCTCATCTAGTTGTTGTCGCCTCTCTCGTCCTGTGTGGCTGTCAGTGGCGGAACTACTTAAGGATTGGCTTCAAAACCAAAAGTTCAATAACCGATAATGCCACTTACATTTTCAACAGGAGAAGCCTTTTATCCACCTCCTAATAACTCAACTCAATTTGCAGGTGAATCATTTCTGCAATTTCTTACATAATGGTTAGATATGCTGCTTTATGTCAGAATAGTGTTTTGAAGTTCATGACCATTGGAAAAATTGAAAGCAGAAAGCCCATGAAGCTCATTTTTATCATGGACTAAAATCTCAACATTTCATACATACTACTGGTGAATGATAATGAGTAATGACCATGTATCATGAAAATTAACCTAATCTGTGGGAGAATATGCATTATGTAATTTTTCACATAATAGCTATCGTGCCTTCTCATGACATTTGACCATGTCGATGACACCACTGACCAAATATCATGGTAATCCAACTAATCTGAGAAGAGTAATTCACATTCTTTGTTTGTGCATTTTTTCACAAAATATTTCATCATGGTCCCTCTTTTGACCCTAATTGCTTGAACACCCTGTAGTCAATAGTCAAATGATAACATTCACCGAGTATATAGTAAGACCATCCTGAATCGTAGAGAACTTTTGTTGATTGTATTTGCATTTCACATGATATAGCTCATCGGGCCCCTACAATACCTTTGACCTTACTTCCTGAACATCCCATAGGGACCACTAGTTTGAGATAGCACTGACTAAGTATTATAGTCATCCTGTATTAGAAGCATTTTGCAGTTTTTCACATAACGGCCCATCATGCCCCTTTCAAAATTATTTGACCTTAACCTTCAATCAGGGTCAATTCTTTGTGAAGACCAGACTCGTCGTGTTGCAACAAATCAATCAACAAGTCAATTTCACTGACAGACCCAAGCACTTCTATCACCGTTATGTTTTCTGTAAGAAAGTGAAACAGCTTTAAAACAGATAAATTCATTGTTTGACTGACCTAAATTCATTTGTTCAATTAATATTGAAAGTCCGTAGATGGGCTCACTATAGAAAGCACTATCCAAGGAGTATAGCGACAATATGATTATCTCTCTTGTAGGGCAGGAGAACAATTTTTACATAATGGCTTCGGACCAAATAATGACTATTGAGTGTCCTTCACTTCCAAACCACAACTGCTTGGACAAGTTCTAGGAAAAGTTGATGAATGCCATGAGAAAATTAGCAAGAATTTTTGTGGCAAATGGCAAACATAAATTTGGTATAAAAAATACACTTTACAGCATACACCTGCTGGATACTGTATAAGAAAGGAATATTCAGTTTACCGAACCTAATCATGGGTTACAGAGAACTATATGTTTCCGCATTTTTCAAAGTCACTACCAACTGGGGTAATCCAATAATTAATTGTGTTGTTGTGGTGATGTTCATCCCTTCCAAGTAAGTTAACAGGACATTCCTAAAACTGTAATATAATAGTTGATACCGCCTCATGTTTACATGTAACAAGCGAAAGAGATTGAGGAGGGTATCTAACGTCAGCAAATGTCGTACAATACAAGGTATTCGTGCAAAACTCATTGATTCTGATCGACAAACCGTAGGTAAATGGTAGATATATATATGTGTAAGGCACAGTAGTAACAAGAAAAAAAAATGTGGTGTGAAGGTCAAAATTTAGAACCTGAATGTGAATTAAAATTTTATAATAAATGTAACCTCCGAACCAGAAAAACATGCAAAAATTATCAGAAGATAACTCAAATCAAAATTTCACATTTGTTCAACATGAAATAAATCAGTATGACTGATGTTACGTTCATTTCATGGTGTCACCTGTAATGGGGAATGGCATTCATCACTGATCAAGCATTATTCATTGTTGTAATTTCATTGGGCAAGCCTGTCTGAATACCATTGAAAATCGTTCTTGTTGTTATGGCAACAACATGCCGATAAGACACCGAAATGAATGTAACACTTCACTCTGCATTATGTGATCCCTCTTCTCTCTACTAACGTTTTCTACTGCCATTATTATCACCTGATAAGATATATCATGAGAATTCCATATCAAGCTTTTTTTCAGTGTTTCATAATCCATGCTATAGATTACAGCCATAGAAGTAAGATGTGTTTACTTTCAGTACAAAGACACCAAAATTTTACGTTCATTCCATAGTGTCATAAGGGAAGGGGAACACGATGCATCATTCTGCATCACTCTTATTATTATTCCATCGAACATGCTTGCCTAAACATCATTAGTCAAGAATTTGAGTTATAGTTTTGCTTTCATCACCATGGACAACGAGATGTGAAATAAGAACACTTGAAACAAAACGTAACACTCGAGTGTCTGTTACTGTGTGATCTCTCATCATGCTTACACCGATACTGCTAATTGTTCAAAATGGATAATATATGTGCAGTATCCCACCATTCTGTCATTTGTGCAGGAGTTTCATGTAATTACTACCATCTTTGACACATGTCAGTGCAGAACCCCATACTGTCTGTACAGATTTGGTGTTTTTAAATGAACATGACAAAAATAAAATGTGCCAATTTAATGGGCAAACATGAACAGAAATGTTGAAATGCAAATAATGAGTCATAATTAGTACCTGTATTAGTTGAGCTAAAAATAGAATAAAACAAGAGTGTTGATGGCGTCACGGTTCCCGGGAACAACTCCACCCGGGACAATTCCCACTCAAACATGACCCTAACTTTAGTCCTTAACCGTTATTCTGATCACAAAAAAACATTCCTTTTGAAGGGGAATTGTCCAGGAGAGAATGTCGGTCACGGGCATCCACACTACAAGTGTTACGTACAGTTCATGTTACGTACAATTCAATGTCTTCATAGTGGAAAATACCTATCAAAATGTGGACTTTTTTGGAGTTGTACAAAGTTGTACAAACTCAGATGACCTCTGACCTGACCTCAAAACAATAGGGTTTCATGTACTCATCATGGGGAACACACATACCAAGATGAGCCTGATAAGTCCAGACTGGAGTAAAGTATCGGTTACATCTGTTGACCAAAATTCACGCGAGACCTAAACCAAAAACGATACGGTTCCTGTACACCCCATAAGAAAGCTACACACCAAATTTCAACCTGATCAGACCAACCATTCTGGACTTACCGTGTGTTTACAAGGTTTCCAGACTTTGACCTTGAACCTAACCCCCCCAAAAATAGGGATCATTTAGCATTATGAGGAACACACATACCAAGTATGAGCTGATTCAACTCAGACCTGATCAAGTTATCGTGTTACAAGCTGGGCGTAACACACATACACACACACAACATTTTGTCAGATAATATGGAAATATTGGGTGTTACGTTCATGGAGACACTATACTACTAATGTGAAAATTTGATGGAGCAAACATTTCTCTGATATATTTTTTTTACCCATAGAGAAGACCTGTCAGCACAGGAAAAATGAGTGTGTTGTAGCTAAACTACCGGTTTGATTCTTTATAAAGAGGTCTTCAGTGATGCCTAACTATGCATGGTGGGCGAGACACCAAATGTAATGAACATAATACATATTTTCAATGCCTAATGCCAGTGACTACAGCAGCCCAAAACTAAAGCTATTGGTTTCGGACATTTATTTGCTTTCTTGTGAACACATAATGCTGAAACATTACCATGGGAGTGGCATGTGAGTTATAATTTAGGCCTCTGAAAATGTGCTATTTGTAAAGCGCTAAAAAGTCTATTCCTAGTTTATTTTTCCTCTCAAAGTTAACTCTTCTTGTATAAATACATCATATAAAATGAAAATATTCTGAAGAAATAGAGTTATCTTGAAAGTGTAACAATTTAGAGGAAACTAAAATATCCCAGTATTATGACCTTACCACATATATATGGCTGAACAACTCAAACAGCACACCATCACACTCTATGACATTTATAAGTGAAACTAGTAACATATCATCCATGTTCAATGCATTATTAGGTGTTGAAAATTTGAATTGCAAAATACACTATTTACAGTTCGTATTTACAATTTTTCTCTAACATAAACCACCACCATTGTTCATCTTGCTGTACCCCCCCCCAAAAAAAAAAAACCCAAAAAACATACAGGCACATGTGAAGGGGATGGGGTCTTTTAGGAAGAACACTTGAGAATAACATTGATACATTAGATTACTGATGTCATCCCCTCTCACAGCAGCTTGGCACGAGGTAAGTCTGAAAGTGTAAAAAAAAGATTTGCTGTCAAAAACTTATTTGAAAAAGTAATAGTGGTCCAAGTTTTCACCTGGTTATGAAATGCCTGCAATTATTGAAGATTTGGACAGAAATTTTGCTCCCTCTTTGGAGTCCCATAAGCCTATGATTACATGACCAAAAACAGCAGACTACTGGTTCATAATAACTGTAGCAGGCAATGTTCGAATGGTGAGGTATCACAAGTGGAGAACTGCACTTGTTATAATTATAAAGAACAAGTAGACACGACAGAAAAAAAAACTCACTATATCAACGTTTTGAACTTCGATGGCTTCATCAGAAATTACCTTTTTTTTTTTTGGTCATGGGGCTGTCAAAATTTGTATACATGTGACTGATAAGACATTTAATCTCAACAAAATCACCTTTCTTACCAACCTAGTTTTTCCATTGCTATCCCCCTCTTAATCTTGCATCTCGCATCCTCAATTAACATCTACTGAGGAAATGATTTAGAACCCCTGGCCTGGAGTATTAGACTGGACCTTCTAAATGTTCCATTCACTGTTGGAGATCAGACAAGCTAAGTAGGTTGAGTTCTGACAACAAATTGTTAGGTTTGCATCCCACTGCAGGAAATGCACCGATTATCTTAGCCAATGGCTCTAACTATAGACACGTTCGTGTTTACACAGAGATGCTTTCAAGTGGTCATTTTGGCCAAGAAAATTCAGATTGGAACAAATGTTCTTTCAAGTCACCAAAATGACACAAATCCACTGTATTTTCCTGCATGAGAGAGATGGTTCTCATCAGTTTCTTTCAGCTTTTTGCATGTTGCCCCCCTAGCAGTGATACCACTATGGGTGTTTTGCATACAAGACAACAAGACAGACCAAGCTTTTCCAGTGTGCTATTGGACGAGACACTATAATCTCCATTATTCCAGCCTACCTAGACATTAGTTGGGACCTGTGAGGAACAACTACTACAATACTTGCTGCAACATACCCTCAGGGATTGTCAGAGTACAACGTTGGTTCCTACGATCATGATAACATCTGTAAAACGCTTTCGACTTTCAGTTCATTGGAAGGCACTATAAAGTATGTGAATACTTCTTCAATCGTTGTTTTCAACAATGCTCAGTCAAGTTGTATAGAAGACATTTTTTAGCATCTCAACAGTTTTTGTTAGTTTTTGGAACTGAGCTTGTCTTGTGACAAAGGTTGCATTACTATAAATATTTTCAGAATACATATAGAGCACATATATATGTTGACTTACAAACAAAACAATCATCGCTATCACCCTAGCCAAACTGTTGCAGTCATCGTCTCACAAGTAACATTCTAACATACGAAAAGAAACTTTGTCTGAATATTGTTGGTCCTCCCTATTGCGTGGAAGCGTGCAATAGTAGTTTTTGAGGATATGTTTGCATGACCATGTATTAGTATCATTATTCAGAGGTTACATGACAAAACTTACCCAATGAAATAAAAAAGGATGTGATAGGGTCTTTGTTAATTTAATATCATTTATTAACCTCCCATTATCACTTGGGAGTGATGTGGATGATAAAAACTTACAATTGTCTTTTTTTTAACTTACAATACCTCCTTCCCCCCTCAAGAATATCAGTGAAGCAATTTAAAACAGTTCTGTCATCTGTTCAGGCATGACACCTCCACCAGCCTGAGCACAAGGGATCAACTCTCTCCTGTACTCTAGAGCTAGATACTTCTCAATCAAGGCGTAGAATGACTGCTCATTGGTCACCAGGCCTGTCTGTGGGAGAGAGATGAGAGGTGAGGTCGAGATGTGTTCACTGTGGGTTATTGGTGCCCAGTGGTCACAATATTCACCAGGTACTCAAGACAGAAATACACCACTGATAGCACACATCTCATCACCATCATCTTCATCCTGTTTTACGTCTTGAATTGATCCACCGCATGGTGGGTACGACGGTTCTTGGCAGCTCTCACAGCTGCTCTCCCAAGGTGTGCGGTCCAGTGGAGAGAGGTGGTGTCCAGTCTCTAATCCTTCAGGTATTGCCAAACAGTGCTCAGCCAGGTCCTCTTTGGTCTCTCTCGAAGAGCTCGACCAGCGACTTGCATATCCGTGCTTCTCTTGATACAGCCATCACTACGCTGAACATGCCTGCACCAGCCAAGCTAAGATGTATGTGCTCCAGCTATTGCTCATCAAACTCATCAACTGCATCATCCATTTTACGCCGCTGACACTACTGTTTTCTCCTTTTGATCACTATATTAGAAAATAAATCCTAATAAAGAATAGATTAGATTAAATACCGGTACTGGGTTATCAGTGATGTGAATTAGTTTGTTGGGTAATAAAGGCGAACTTGGTTCACATTGACTCCATTTTACGCTGATGAAGGTGGAGGACAGTCGCAGGTCACACACAAAAATCAAATTCGCATGATCTATGTAGTTTTTCGAACATTGGTCAGATTTTAACAAAACTTTGTGTACCTACTGAAAACGTATTAAAGCAACGCCTCTTTGTCGGACCTCAATGTGGGCTTGGGGGGAATACACACAGATGGCAACAAGCAAATTGCAAGCAAATCTCTCATTTGTCCTTGCTCCAATCTCCTGTGCTGAGCTCGCCCAGCAAGGAGACAATGCGACTGCGACATGTGCCATCTTAAAAGTCTTTGGTATGACCAAACTGTGATTCAGACCGCAATCTCCCGGGTGTCGGCTGATGCTCTACCAACTATGACAACCACTCGGTCATGGAACCCCCTGACTGCAGGGAGCCAGGGATAAAGTGTTTGTGCAGCAAAGGTAGTCTACAATCCCCGCCAAAATTGTTGGCACAAATCTTCCCGTAATACCGTTTTTGGGGCTGGGACAGTCAATTTGGCCGGAGACCATGTGGCAGACCCCCTCCCCCCGTTTCAATGTTGGGGAATGTTCTTAGGATAGAATGACACTAATGACATTCAACATTGAATCGGGGGCGCGGGGGTTTGACTGTTAAATATTTTGTCCACACATAATGACCATCACATATGCGTGGTTTAGTAACCTCAATGTAGATAGTAAAGTCAATCCTTAACTATTTTGTTAACAATGCAGGATTTAATGTAAACCAAAAGATGATTTACCATTACTGTGGCTTTACCATGTACATTACCTATAGGTAAACCTAAAAGGAATACTAATAAGAAAGCTTGGTATATGCCTGAATTTATACAGTTATAATGGTTACCGTCTTTACAATCTCAATGTTACACACGTAGGGTTCTCTGAGCGATTCCACTGACACTCACAATGTCCTACAGATATTCGCAAATAATGTTAATGACATTTCAGGAACCCACTGACTGGGGCTGTCGTCATAATGTGACAGGTAAACCATAATGTAAACCATCATGTTCCTGGGATTACCGTATTTAGCGCCACCAACTGAACGTCTTTATTTTGGTTGCTGTAGGCTATATGTACCACCGAACTTTTCCTTCAGAGGGCGTCCTTACATCACTTTTATCAGCGTAACGAAAAGTCACGGGCATCCAAGTGAGTGAGATGACCTGTACATCAGTTTATGTTTCGACTTTGGTAATAAACCAGAAAATACATTAGTAAGTTCAGCCTTTCGAATCAGCGCTAGTTGTCGTAATGCTGTGTGTGTTCTCCCATACCCGCGTAGCGCTACCCATATATAACTGCTACAAGTCCCCGCCAAAATTGTTGGCACAAATCTTCCCGTAATACCGTTTGGAGCTGGGACAGTCAATTTGGCCGGAGACCATGTGGCAGACCCCCTCCCCCCGTTCAATGTTGGGAAAGTTCTTAGGATAGAATGACACTAATGACATTCAACATTGAATCGGGGGCGCGGGGGTGTTGAAGGTGTACCTGCGTTTTGTTCCAACTATTTTGAGCGGGGATTGTGGGATCTGTAGTTATAAAAGGATGTATACTATACTAGTAGTCATAATTACCTTCTCATTAGAAGTATAGCGTCCTCTACCTGGATAGTCTGTCTTTGGCGTGCTTGCTGTAGCGGGCAAGGTCCTTACAGAGCCGATCAAAGAATTCATCGGCACTGGGAAGGGAGCAAACAGGCATGGAGTAAGACAGTAATATGGAAACACAGTCAGCAACATGCCTGCCACTCATGAGCTACGGAGAAAGTTACTTGCCAGGGTACACTGTTGATGCGAACCCACAGCCTCTGGAGTCCAAGAACGATGCCATTATCAAATGTCACATCCTGTCAGAAACCTGCAGAATATCCCATATCAAAGGTTACCAATCAGTGGAACAACATTAACAAACACGTCTGCAGTCAGGGCTCAATGGTGAGAAAAAAAGGTTGCGTGGAAGTGGATCAATGAGAATCACAAGAAAGAAATTGTGGCAATTGCTTTTACGAGATGGAAATCATGATAAGTCCCTATTTAAGTACACAAATGTCAAATATATTCCAAACATAGGATAGTCAGGAAAACCCATACGAAAAGTGACACTATACTGTCTACTTGTTGTAACTACGAGTGGGAAAGAACATAGCCTCTCTCCCATGAGCGCCCTCTTAAGTTTTTTTCTGAGGTGTGAAACCTACCGTGAAGCATAACTTGGTCAGAAACAAAGAGAATGTATAGGCCAATGTTATAATGAGTCCAATTCAGCTTGGTGCAACGACACAAAGTAGGCAATTTCATTGCAAATATTGAATCTAGAGCACCAATGGTGCTGTAGCTCAAACCACACAAATGTACCAAGATTAATGTACAATGAAATGTTAAAATGTTCAAGATCATCAGGCCAAAAAAGCAGTTGCAAACCAATGGCCTCCTGCGCTCCCTCTAATGACCATTGACCTGATCTTCATGATGGCCAAAAATGTTATGGCCAGTCATACCAAACTTGTTATCAGTTTGGTAAACCATCCATCAAAGAATGCCAATTGAGAGAGAAAAAACAATTTCTCACAGTGTCTTGTTGTGACCTTCTAAGACTATGAACTTTAACATGGTCAAAGATCTTCCAAAGGTCAATGAACGGTGGGGGGTCCAAGTTCGGTCAAGCAGCAATCGAACAATGGACTGTGGGGTCGTACTGCTGCTTTTCATTCAGTAGTACTGTTTTACCTTAATGGCACTATATGATGTTGCATCAAAAATTTGCACACAAGCTGAAAAGAGCACCTACAAGAATAATT
Source organism: Sclerodactyla briareus (assembly GCA_026419785.1). Classification (NCBI taxonomy): domain Eukaryota; kingdom Metazoa; phylum Echinodermata; class Holothuroidea; order Dendrochirotida; family Sclerodactylidae; genus Sclerodactyla; species Sclerodactyla briareus. The sequence continues at coordinate 54,054 of JAODTK010002266.1, read as the reverse complement.
TGACACAGTTTCAAGGAAATCTGATGTACTTTGTAGAAGATACATTCAGAATTCTACACATAATGGCCTATACTGCCCGTTTGATGTAAAAAATGTCCCAGGTCAATAAACCGTAAACAAACCGTAAACAGTGGGTGGGTGGATGGATGGATGGATGGATGGATAGACAGAGGATGGACAGACAGACAGACAGACAGAAGACAGACAGACAGACAGACAGACAGAAGACAGACAGACAGGACAGACAGCAGACAGAAGACAGACAGACAGACAGAAGACAGACAGACAGACAGAAGATAGATAGATAGATAGATAGAGATAGATAGATAATAGATAGATAGATAGATAGATAATAGATAGATAGATAGATTAGATAGATAGATAGATCGATAGATAGATAGATAGATTAGATAGATAGATAGAATAGATTGATTGATAGATCGATTATATTAGATAGATTCATTCGATAGATTATAATAGATAGCTTAATATTCGATTCGATCGATTCGATCTATATATTATCTGGATGGATGGATGGATGGATGGATGGATGGATAGATAGATAGATAGATAATAGATAGATAGATAGATAGATAGATAGATAGATAGATAGATAATAGATAGATAGATAGATAGATTGAGTGACAGATTCCAGTAGTCAACCAGCTAGCTGGTTTGAGCGCAAAAAGGGATAAATTATTACAGTCAGCAGTGAAATTGAGGTGTTACAGCTCTGTTCATGCCAACCCGAATGCACACTGAACATTGTTAAATGGCCGATAGGTATGTGATTATACATAACATTACCATTAGGCTAAACATTATCATACTGTGTGTGTAATGTTCATGTGTATCTCCAACACTAGGCTAAATGCGTTCATGTTCACATGGGTTACAATCTGATCAGCATCTCATTTGAAAATTTACTCTTGGAATATGGTATGTACATAGAATTGTGGATAGTGCCAGTGTCAATCTGAACTCTTCTGTGGTGTTTGTTCGTCGACACTGCAGAAGAAGCTCCCATGTTTTTCCACTTTCCCAAACTTCCAGGGACTGAATGGATTACAGCCTAACAGTCTCGGTCTCCCAAGTTCTGTTAGGTGATCACATAACCAGACAGCATCCGGGAGTTGTTATTGCGAATCAACGGTGTCAAATTGCACAGCCCAATGCGGGACATTACAACAACTGCCTGGAGAAATGCATGGCATACAGTCTGGTACCCAGTCAGGTGTGTCTCCGAGCTAATGCAAAATGGACTTCAGTGCTGAATTATAGTCAGGCTTTTCAGAAGAATTAAAGAAATACATCATTCTCAAAAAATACTGACTATACACCCGAGTTTAGCCACATAATTCATGCGGTTTTCGTGGAGAAAAGTGTCTCTGAATGTGTCAGAAATGAACTGGCTGGCCGGCTGAAATTAATCCACTTCTACCAGAAGTGCCAAGCTTGGGTTGTCGAAAACTGTCTTGTAGAACGCGAATCAGTATATTTAGCGGAGTTGTGCCCGATGTCACCCAATCATCAAATCGTTATCTAGCAACCCGATTCACATCCTGTACACTAATATTCATGAGCTCCAGGGGACCAAACGAAATGGAAAACGTGAAATACCCAAGGGACATTTTCACCTGTTGGTCAAACTGAGACCGTTTTCCTGTTTTTTAGGTGGATTAGTATTAATCAATGTCAAGAATCACTAAGGATGTGCTTGAAGTGCAAACGTGATGAAAAACGGGTAAAACGAAGGCTTTATGAAGTTTTAAGTTAGCTCACTGTTTGTGGAGTGGAGTTGGTTATTTAATTTTGAATTTAATGTTTCTTATTAGTCTGGTACAAATGCTAAGTAGAAACTATCTACACAAACGATGCCAAAAGGAAAGTATTGATGATAGGAACATTTGGAATAGTAAATGTTCATTCAGACATACCAATCTTCAATTGCATCCCAGGCATCTCTGGATACTCTCCCAGTACAGACAATGGCTGAAGATGCTTTTAAGTGAGTAGTGGTAGCACACGGTCCCTTCTAGGCTCCTTCTTGCTAGGCTGGGTCACCTCTGTTGTTTTACTGCAGGATTTGCTGTAATATGATTCAACAAAGAAAACAGGGGAGATACATCAACTGAAAAATCCCTGGAATATTATATTCTTTCTCATGATATATAGACCTATATAGACCTATAAGAGGTGGGTGGTTCACAGACACAGAATTTGAGGAATGTGACCTCCAGGTAAAAAATATCACCAAAAACTATAGTGAATTACCATTTTCTGATTGTCAAACAAGAACGATCGACTCCCGTTGTCACAGGAAGTTATAGTCATAACTCAAAATGGTAGTTAATTTTTACAAACATTTTTGAAGAGAGGACTATTATTTCGATTTGGCACCAAGCTGGTGTCCACAATATTCCACAACCTTTAGAGCACCGGTACAAAAAACATTAATCAGAAAGAGGCAATGCTATTAATCCTAAAATCACAGGTTCTTTTTTCTTCCAGAGAACCCCACTCTTCAAGAGAGGCCTGAGTGGACCCAATGGAAACCGAATCCAATAATTTCCAAAATATGCAGCCATATAAGTGTTCATTTAGAATAAAGAAATGGTCAATGGCGCCTAAAGAGATTAGTTGGTTTTTGCTGCTAACGTAGAGAATCATAATCTCATCTGTTTCACTGTCTGTTATCCATCGGTTGAATCGGAACAAGTGACACTCCTCCAAACATGTTTGTTCCTAGCAGAAAAACAACTCACGCTAATCACATGTTATTCATGTTGAAATTGGTGGGAAATGAACAGTTGGCATTTCTTCAATGTTTGTTCCTAGCACGACTGCAGCTTACACCAATCACATGTTATTCATGTTGAAATTGGTGGGAAATGAACAGTTGGCATTTCTTCAATGTTTGTTCCTAGCACGACTGCAGCTTACACCAATCACATGTTATTCATGTGGAATGGGTTGGATTGGAACAAGTGACATGTTTGTTTCTAGCAGGACCACAACTTACACCAATCCTATGTTATCCATGTTGACTAAGAGCAAATGTCACTCATTCAAACAGGTTTGTTCCTAGCAGAACCACAACTTACACCCATCTCATGTTATCCATGTGGATAGGAGCAAGTGACACTCTTTCAAACAGGCTTGTTTCTAGCAGACACATTTTACACCTATTGTATGTTATCCATGTTGGATAGGATCAAGTGATACTCATTCAAACAGGTTTTTGAACTTACACCAATCTTATGTTATCCATGCCGAATAGGAGCAAATGCCACTTCTTCAGAGGTTCGTTCCTAGCAGAACCACAATTTACACTTATCTTATGTTATCCAAGTTGGATAGGAGCAAGTGTACTCCTTCACACAGGCTTTTTCTGTGTATAACTGCAACTTACACTAATCACATGTTATGCATGATGAAAAGGGTTGAATGGGAGCAACTGACTCACCCTTCAAACACCAATTTTTCCTACTAGGACCCCAGCTTACACCAATCTATAGTAAATCTCTCTGGACATCCTTATCCCTAGTTTTTCTAGGTCCACTGCTGCCTCTAGTACCAGCAATCTCTAAATATTTGCATTAACTAATCCAGATGTCATTCTAAGTAGTAGCGAGATTTTGAGGATGAGAATGCACATATCCAGTCCTGGGGTGAGTTGCCAAGTTCCAAGGGATTTTTTTTATGTAATAGCAGAGAATGTCATTTTTAACAATTTTAACGATTCAATATAAACAGCCTGGTTTCTCTGACTCACTACTGATTTTTGGCTTAATTTCCTTCCATGACTGGTTAGAACTTATTGTTAGTGAGTTTAGTACCAACCTTTTGTTTTGTCTTTGAGAGACAGGTGTTGTCCTGGCTGCGGGCGTCTTTGGCCTACCAGGCAACACATGGGCGTAACCAGGGGTGAATACCCATCATCATCACTGAAAATAAAACAGCACAGATTACTAACTATGGTAGGTTCACTCCTCCCCAACAGGAGAGAGGATGCTTCTTGGCTTCACTATCGTGATAAGAGAAAGAGTGCCAAAACGAAATAAACCTTCCTCCGAACCTATTACAAAAGACTCACTATGTTAACATTTCAATGACTTTATATCACAGCTTTTTTATCAGAAGTAACCACTCTCATCCTGCAAGAATGACGTTGTTGTAATCTGTTGAGATGTGTAGGGCCAGCTGCAGACACCCTCATCCTCATTGTAGCAGCTCCTGTGCTTCCTCCTCATTCAAATCCCATTCCTAACCAATTGACATTTGTTCTTGTCTCAAGCCTTAGTTTCAGCATTATCCCAACGACTAAGGTGTGGATTGTCAGCGTAATGGTCTGTAATGGCAGACCTGCTGTGATGAGTTTGCTGTTTCTGCTGAGTAGAGAATGAGAGTTTCGATGTAGCTGTCATGATATCAGGACATCTAAATGTTACCATGGGCAATTTCTGGGTAATGTATGGTAATTTCCAATATTCATAATCTTACTTGATGATCCTTCTCAAGAATTCGGAGGATTTAGTAATAGTTCGGCTAAAATATAATCTGTTTCATGCTTGTTCCTGCAGTCGCCTCTTACCCAACTTTTACAACATCTATAAGCAGCACAGTGTTTTTCTCATCCTCAGCACTTACAAAAGGTTGACACTTTCATGGACCTAGTCCTACATATAATAGTAACTTGCAGGTGAAGGAAGTCCTTGACAATGACACGTAATGCGATTTGACAAAATCACAATTTTCAATGTGAGAATTTTGTATGGAAGAAGTGCAATTGCAAAACTTTAGTCCATGGCCCTCAGCAATGGCCGGTTATTAATTTTTGAATTGTGCACTCCAATATAAGCCTACCAATTATGGGAAGTGTGTTTGCTCAATCGTCAGACACTAAATTATCAATCAATCTGAGATCAAGTCAGGCAACTCAAAGTTCAGAGCTTGTGAGTTTGAATCCCGGATAGGCCCGAGGACTTTTTTCAGTGCCCTTAGACGAGGCCTGTCCTCTGAATTGTCTCACACTTCCAGGTGTAAAAGTGGGTACATCATGTGAAGTGCTAACATATGGCTGCTCCCCTGGGAAGTCGGGGGAGGGAGGCACAATGATTTGATACTGGCATGGTGTGCCAGGAGGGAACAGAATGGTATGCATACTGTAGAGTAAATGGCTAAATTTCAGCAGTCACAGATGCTATTAAAGAACTAGGGATTCATATTTTTGTCGAGAGCTCTGATGGTCTTGTCGAGGACACAGATAGTGCATACTGTAACTGCACTATCACCTGCATTGTGTTCTCACACTAGTAGGCCTGTCAATCACAGAAAATCGTAGTACAGTGATTACTGTTCTAATCGTTACTCACATCTCTTCTTCACCCCATGCCTTCACCGGACGAGGATGCTGTGCTCTCTTCCAAGTACTCTGCCAATCCTGGAGTTGCTTCACGTTCCCCACCAACATCACCCACGTCAAAACTGCTGCAACCTCATCAGAGGTAGCTCTGTCCCCAGCATGCCCATCAGTAAAAAACTGATCACTCACTTCACCTCTAGTCTCAGTGGTTCCCCTTGAATAATCTTCTTCAGATTGTTTGGTACGTCCTGCGTCATCCTCCAGTGATTCTAGGTGTGCCTGGACCTCGAGGTTCTCTTGCTGGGGGAGCCAGGGGTGAAAAACTCGGTTTCCCTAGTTAAATCACTTCTTCCCAATTTTATGGCATCTGCCTCATTCACGATTGGAGATGGTTGTTCATCTTGGGACTCCAGTGAGTCAACTTCATTTTCAGTGGCAGTCCCAACCGTTGATATTTGTTCCCTCGACGAGCGGAAAGACCCAGCCTTGCTCCTCCTTGATCTCGCTTCTGTGACCAACTCTTCCCTGTCCACTTCACTCTCGGCAATCTGTACCCTGTCTTCAGATAAGGACTATCACCTTTATTCTGGAAAGATTCCCGCACTCTGGATCTTCGGGGGCTCCTAGAGGAAGCCTTGCTGTCTCGTTCGAATCGAGAATCATGCTTTCTTGAAGAGTGAGCGTCCCCAGCTGCTCTGGCCCTTCCAGCTGATCTTCCCTGGGTCACGTCACTTTTCCAATTTGGTGATCGCTGTCTTCTGACTCACGATTTCCACATCCTTTCTATCTGGTGACTCCTGTACCGTGAAACCTCTTGGGCTGCCCCGGCTCCTCGCGAAGCTTGATTCACCCCCTCCAGTTTGTGAGTTTGTTAATGACAGAACGAGGAGTAACCACTCTGCTCCTTCTGGACCTGTTTCCCCTGACCGTTTGCTCATGATTTTCCTGTCCATCTTCCGATAACAGACTGTCACTCTCATTCTCAGCATCCTGCACCCTGGAGTATCTTGGACTGCCCCTGCTCCTATCTACTCCTCCATATCTGGGGTTTGCTCTCTTAGAGAACGGGGTGTTGCACCTCGACTCCTGCTTGACCCCTTCTTTCTCTGATCGAGTCTACTTGATTTTCCTCATTTCCGGCCAACTCTTCATCCTCAATTATCATACTGTCGTTGTCGTTTCGAATGGAAGCTCTCTTCTGCCCTGCAGAACGTCTTGGGCTCCTCCTCAAGCTTGGTTGTCCCTCATCTTCTGAAATGAATCATCCACTTCATTCACCCTTTGCCCTCCGTCTCATTTGCAAGGAAGCTACGACTGGTACGTCTCCCTTGAGTCCTCGATCCCCATCTCACCCGTCCCATATCATCTGTAGCTTCGATCTCTTAAGCTAAGGCTCATCATCATCTGCCTCTGATTGGCCGGTCTGTCCCTCTTCTGATTGGCTGCCTGGGTTATTTCCAGCAAAAGACTGGCTCTCAGGGTAAGGATTGGGAATCTAGGTCCCTATCCGGGGGACTGGACGTGTCTGCCACAGCGACTTCTCGCAGAGCATTCATAGACATCACTGAAGTGGTCAGGAAACTGGAAGAGAAAGCAAGACACTTGGACTGCTTCATATTAATCACGGCTAGTCAACGCAACCTTCAAATTCATGACGGCAGCTTACCATTCAAATTTTGGATCCTGAGAATTAGAACTCAATTTGAACCTACTGCTCGATGAGTGGCGACCCTAATTTCTTGTTTGACCTCCTGACTTCGACTAGTGGGGACCCGATTCTTGTTTTTTTCCTTCAAAAGGAACTGATTATTTGCCTTGCTTTTCCCAGTAGAATTACTAGTCGCACCACTCCTTATGAATATTGATGTGAGCCAACCATAACAATGCAGTACACTACAAACTATTCACTCCACCCTCAATGATGTTATACTAATTTGAGGAAAATGACCTGACTTCATCAACTCGTGGTAACATTTCAATAAAGTCATTAAAAATAGGGCCTCCCTACTCCTGTTATAAACATCCATGTATAACAATATACCTTGCAATTCCCCTTACATATAGACATGCCGTCACAGTTGGTAGAGCATCGCCTTCCTCCTGGGCAAATCGGTTCAAATCAATTTCGGTTTGGGGCATCCAGACTTGGAATGCTCACACAAGTGATTGGTGCATGTACAAACGATGGGTAGGAATATGCAAGTTCCATTTAGGTGTGATTACCTTCTTCTAGGTACCTACCGCCTTATTCTGTGTACCTGGTGAAAATTAGCAGCTGACAAAAATGTGGAGTATCCAGGTCTGCACCCTTGCTGGTCCTTCAAGAATTACGACCCCTCTACTAGGTAAGTATATCATAACAAATATATTTATTCATGAACTTTTGGCAAGAAATCTTGATATTACAGAGCCTTGACCAATAGAGGCGTTATTTTCTTTGACTTCCTTGCTGAGGGCAAAAGTAAGACTTTGAAGATGACTCTCACTGACCTTCAAACTGTGATGGCATGTCTGCTGTCTCTGTCGGCTGATCTCTGGGGCTGGGTCGGCCCCTGATAGGCAACCTTCATATCATCCTCATAGAATCATCGCTGTTATCCTGCTGAGCTTGCTCTGACTATGAAAGCGATGAGAGGGTTTTGTGATGAGTACACACACATAACAAATTTACATGACATTCACAGGACATATATATCACCCAAGTTTCCAAACTTCCCAAATAAGATACTCAGATTTCCAAGACAATTAATCTGCCTTTTCTCAGACACACTCCCCTGAAGTTCCATGACCTCTGTGGCACATGCATCCCTTGTTTCCTAACTTTCCAGGAGAACTCCTGTGACCCTTTTCTCACGACCAATTCCTTGATTTGCCTGACTTTCCCAGGGCACATATCCCATGAATTTCCATGGCTTCCAGAGGAACCCGAATCCTCTACAGAATGGAAAATGCGACCACATTGCCGCCTCAAAGTTAAATGTTCATGGTTCCCAACTGTCTTTGTCCAAGATTGTAGGCTACCATCTCCACTAGCGTACGACCACAACCCCCTCCTCTGGTTACTGGTTGAAGAGGTAGGTGATGCCCTACCGCCGAGTCGGACATAGACGGCTCTCCTCCTGGACCCTACGGTTGACCCCGGCCTGGAACGCCGCGCTGAGGGTGGTCCTGCTTCCGCTGCCTCTTGGCCCCCCGCCTCTCTCTGCCCTCCTGACTGGCACCTCTTCGGGTATCACATCAGGAGAGAGGAAGCTGATTGGTTGGATAAGATACAGTGAGGAACTGATGAACAAACCACTCCACTGCACCTTCTTGACAATATACACAAGACGTCCATGATCTCATGGGAATTAAAAATGAAAAACACTGAGTATCAGATTAATGTGTTCATTTACAGATATTTTTGGATTAGAAAATGATCGGGCCTCAGTTCATAAAAATTCAATATCTGAATATTGTTGATATCACTGCCCCATATTCCTGACAACAGCTGAGTTAGAGGTGCCTTCACCAGAGAAGTGAAAGTCTCTGTGTGATAATATGTAAAGGTTACTATATTTTGATGGAACAATTTTTTTTTTGGATTTGAAGGTTGATTACATATTCCAGGCTGCATGAAAAGCTTGGGGAAAAATTGGGGCTGTAAGCTTCACAATTTCTTCGCTTCAATATTGTTTGTCAGTTAGGTTCATCTTTGTTACAATGGTGGCTACGGAGAGAACATTATTTAATCACATAGTGTCCTATGCCCTCCGCCTTTCTCGTTTTAGTGAACAAAGAGTACACAACCTATAAATCACGACCCAAATTTGGGTCTTGAAGACCTCAGTCTTATCAACAATTCTTCAGAATGCAATTTCCCCAAAAGCTTGTTCTCCACACAACCGAAAAGTCCTCTTCTCAAAGTATCTGATGGAAATGATCTCTCCTGATATGAATAAAACAATGGCACAGTGGCCATTTCTATGAATAAAACAGGAATATTCGTAAATAAAGTTCTATTCATGATCATCAAATTGACCCTACACTTATTGGCAGTGTTCCTGTATTTTTTCAGACAATCAATTTTCATGACTCTTCAAAGCCTTACTAGAACTACTTAAACTTTTCATGACCTTCAGACCTTCCCTCTGTTTCTTCCACTGTCTCACACTTACATAAGTTTTCATCTACAACGACAAATGTGAGGTGAAATATATGAATCTGAGGAGGAATTCTTCACAGGGTCCTAACTTGGTGAGGTCACCAGTTTGCATTTGGGGTTTTCATTTCACCGAATGAGTTTGAGTAATTGTAAGGCATATAGTGCACAGGTAATAGACCGCGCATTATCAATTTAGAATGCATTATAATCTTAATATTATATATAAAAGTACCCATGACACTTTCAGACCACATTGCAAATTCCACCACGCCTGGAATGATTTTCAACATTTCTGTAATCACTAATACTATGTTAACCATTTGAATATTTAGCCAGTTACAGTTACACTTTATAATTTTATCACTCTGCCTTTACCTTGGTTCAGGCAGTGGTGCCTCATTTGACAGCCAGGCTGAATCTTGCACAAAAGGGCACACTTTTTCTATATTTAATTTAGGGACCTACTGGAGAAACTGGCCTTGGAAGGTATCCTAGTAACATCTCTCCCAATGTCCCTCGGTCTCCTCCGAACAACTCTGACTGGGTCATGGTCTCTGGGCATCTGAATGATAACAAAAGACAAAATATTCATCAAGAAATGAAGGAACATGTCACTCAATTAATTAGAACTAGATCAAGTTTGCAGACTCCGCACAAGACCAACATGTATTTCAGACCAGGCAATAGCAGGACCGGCTTTTACATCAAGGATGACAAGGTTTTCGATACGGGCAATTCCACAGTTATGGACTTACACTTCAGAGAGTTTAGCAGTTGTAGTAAGACAGGCAATTAGTAGTAGTTTGTTTGTTATAATGTCAATCATCTATACCATCACGTACTTTAACCATGCACTACACCAACATTGTGACATTGGTGATGCAATAATGCTTAAAAAAAAGAGCCGGTTATTGACGTATGCAGAAAAAGCAACTAGGTGTAGTATTTTTTAACATTTAAAGTTCCCTTGTTCAATATCATACAAACAAGTGAATGTGTTTATTAACAAGAGTTGAACTACAAAGCATCATGGTGAATTGGGACTGATATCATGTTTCTAAGTACGATCAGGTCGATTTTACCACCGTTATGGACATACAGCCCAAAGGTTATGAAAGTACACTTCTATTGTTATGAAGTACACTATGCAAATGTATGGGGTAATTGGTAGGCTAAAAACAACCCAAAAAAAAAAATACTTACTCATCAGAAGGCAGGTTTTCCACTCTGGCATAAACATTTGGAAACATGAAACAATGTGAAGGTAAAGGGCAAAGGCCCTCTGTTCTTACCAGGAGACAATTTTCTTTATCGGTGTCCTTAATATTCTGGGCTACTGTATATCATGTTTCCCAGCTGGCATATGCTGTACTCGTCATTTGATAACACTGTGAAGACTAAAACTAGTTTACTATTTAGTCGGGGTGGTTCGGAAAAGGTTAGAAGGGGGTTCGAAAGTGGTGGAGTGCAATTAAAAATCATCCGTTCTACATAGTCCCTTTACCATCTCTCCACCGTGCATTACTTAGGTGCATGAACACAAGACCCAACATGGTAATAACCTTCAATCACTACAAATACAGTATGATATACACACCACATTTGCCTTGAAAACTCTTGTATATATACACATTATTTTGGTTTCAAAATCTCCCAGAATATCTTTGGACTGATTTTATTTTAAGGAATCCAGGCAACAGTCCTCATCGCTCCACCCTATACAATTGATTGTATCACTCCCAAGAGTGGTATACATGTCGAGTCTGTTAGACATCAAAATGGTGCACAACATCAATGCATGTTTTCTACTTCGAATGGCCCTGTTCCGATTAGTTTTACTGGGCCCACTTATGACACTGCTTAGGGACACACTCTACTTGATGGTTTCTTGCACACTGGAATATTTCGGTCAGTCCATCCAGTTTGGGTACTTCATTTGAACATGTGGCTCTGAGAACGACTCACATGTACAGCTATGATTGTGAATGCACGGCCTCTGTGAAATTCAACAACAGGATCAGTGTAGTACATGGCATAGCAATTCTCACTCGTTCATGTCAGAAACTGTTTTCCAGATAGCAAATATTATTTCAGTTATAGGCCAGCCAAAAGTTTCCCTGCTAGCATTCATAAATCAAAGACTGCTCAAATAATGCAATAAACTTTGGAAATTTGCTATCGCCCACTTTCGATTTGCAATAATAATAGATGGTCGTTAGTAGGCAATTCTGTGCATGTGATTGTGAAGGCAACGGTATGTTTTCAGGTGAACAGAATGTGAAGGACCCTAGTCATGATCCATAGTGAGTATATTGGAAGTGGGGCAGAAAATCACGGAGGATACAGCCATACAGAATATGTACATGTATAGAACCCTGGCCCACTGCAATAATAATTTTCCTGGAGAGTTTGAACCCACAGGTCCTGTTCCCCTATTCCAGTGCCCCCCCCCCATTCCTGATTATACTATTTTTGAATGAATGTTATGGCATCAGTTTCGGAATAAGTATTTGCATCCAAATACCAAAACTTATGTGGTACAATAGTGCTTCTACAACAGTCCACTGTACAGTAGTATACTACTCTTATTGGTTATAGACGTACATATATTAATTTGATTTGATTCGATTTCTACGGGTTCAGGAAGCCAACTAAGGCTCATCTAGGAACCCTGGCCGTATTCATCGTGGATGAGCATTGGTGATAACTCGCCTTCTTTCTCGACTAGTGCTCAGAATATAACGGGCAGGGGTGTAACCAATGAACCTGCTCCCGGGACCGCCATTTTTATTGTCTCCTCCGACACGGGCCATCGGGCACTCCAGTTTCCCACCCGCCACTTTCTCGCAACCTGGAGGCGCGGCCGTTCTGTCACGATTGACCTGGCAAGCCGCCCCCGACGCGGGGACTTATTGCAAATATCCACGAACCACTCCCAGTACCCCCTAGCAAAACAGACTGTACCAGAGCGGAACCCCTTGAGTGAAGGACCAAGACCCGCCCATCACACCTGCAAGATGCGCCACCTAGGGAAAAACGTCCGGTGCCCGCTGGAATTTGAACCCGGAAGATTTGCTTGCTAACAAAGTCACCGATTTACCACTCGACCATTTCTTCCGCCATACACATAGGGGCTGGGTTTTTCATCCAGGTATCACTATTCCTTGTTAACCCATGAATTGTTGTAAAGCAACAAAAACTGCTTTGAATATGATTTTTCATGTTACACAGGAATATTTTCAAACTGGAATGGACGTACAGAGTAACAGTAGGCATGAACCTAGAATTACCAAAAATGAGCCAGTTGATCACTTTTCTCAATTATGACAGAGCTAAATACCTATAATTTGACATCAAACTGAAAAAGTACTCAAATTTGAAAAATTCTTTTGGTTTTGAGTTCTGAGGAGTAAAAGGATGAAATTCACTTTTTTTTCACGAATTGGACCTTTCAAAATGTCAGGTCAAGTGACCTCTCCATGGAACTGCCCATACAGCATTTCCCAACTCAAATGAGATAACAGATTAGTGCATTGAAAAGAGGGCGAAAATTGGATAGAGAACCCAATCGTGCTGTTAGCTCAAATCGATCACAAATGTACCAAGACCTGGTTGTTAAAGTGTTCAAGATCATCAGGCCAAAAAGGCCGTTTCAAACATAGCCTATTGTGCTCCTGTAATGAGCTTTGACCTTGACTTTCAATGGTCAAAAGATGTCCCAAACGTACATCAACGACTGTTTGGGATCTGTTTGTAAAATGATTTTTCCATCAGACGTGACTGTTTTAATTCCACAGCACTATGATGTTGCGTCCCAAATCTGCAAACAATCTGAAAGGAAGTCAACCTTCTTAGAACAATCTACACAGTTTCACGAAATCTTTTGTAAGCGTTTGTAGGAGATAACTACCTTTTTGAAATATTTACACATAATGGCCGATATGGCCCCTTTGATGACCCTTGACCATGACAAAAATTTCCCATGGGTCAACGAAAAATGTGTCCAAGATGGGTTGACATCGTCACAGAGTGACTGATTGAGGGCCAAAAAGGTTGTAGGACCCAAGTGGGACTTTGGATCACACTGGGCCTCAAGTCCAGAATTCCTAAGAAACCTGAAGGTATGGCTATTATACCGTCATTATGACTGAACATCAGCACTGTGCATCAAAATTTGAAGAAGCAGTTTTCCCGATTTCACATGATGGGCCCTAAGGCCGCACATTCGCCTGGCTCATAACTTTGACGACACCCCCATAGCTCATTTGAGCTAAAAAACACAAAAGCTATCAGCGGCTCCAGCATTCGATGGAACCATGTAGAGAGGGGGGACTGTTTCTAGAATCTCTTGCTCTCCTCAATATTAGTGTTCAAACGATTACGGTCTCGGAATCCGGCCCTACTTTGTTTTCTTATGGCATAATCGGAATCGGTATCGGTAAATTGCTATCTAGTTCCTCACGAGATACCGATTACCCATAGCACATGGGCGGTTCAAAATTTTCACATTTTCCGCTCAAATTGGGAACACTATTACATAAACACAACATCAAAAATACCACACCGTTTGAAGCAAATGTCTTGCAATTTCCACATGGGCAAGGGTTTCTCCCCCTCCCTCCGAACCCGCCCTCCCCGAGAATAAAATAACTCACAAAACGTCGTTCATTCAGCCTAAGTAACTGGGTTATATGCTGTTCATCGCGCTATACACTGCACATATTACATGAGACACACTCAAACTACGAATGGCATATGCTACCACGTAACCATTGCCTCGATTTGGCATGGATACCGAAGCAAGACACGGCCTGGAATTGTTGTGGGGGGGATGTGCTAAAATCATTGTGAAAACTAATAATTATCATCGTTGTACCCAGTGAGAATTGGTGAATTACACCATTCATTCATTTCATGGCATTGAGTAGCGTAGGTCTACGCGAGTCACAGCAACATTTTGGTGAATCGGCGGCCGCTACCGCTCGAGTGTTTCGATCTTAACCACAGGGCCAATGCGAAAACCCCATAGACGTTAAGTGTGTGTGGAGAGATGATCGAACGTTGATGTTACCGCACTACAATTGTTGTACACAAATACACATGTGTTTGTGTACAGTGTATGCACGGAGAGTATTTTCAGGCTTCTCGTGCAGCGGGCCACGCGTATAAACTTTATGAATTCACAAGAGTATCGGAGCTTCCGAATCCATTTCGAAAGCTGGCGTATATTATTTTGTTTCCTTCACCGGGAGCCTAACATATACATGCAATGAAAAGATGGAATCTGTTAAGTATTGACTTGAACTAAAGCTGAATTATGACTACCCCTGTACGTCTATTGATGGGATTTAACTCAGGGAAGTTGCCCTACTTAATGCATGACATTGAAGTGGTAATGCTGGACCTTGAATAATCGGAATCGGTATCGGACCGATTATGGAAAAAATAATCGGTAATCGGTAACATCCGATATTGGCATAATCGTTGAACACTACTCAATATATTCTACCGATCATCACTTACTAGCAGCCAGATACCCCTGGAGAGGCCCCTGGGGTCGGGTTCTGGCCTCCCAATGATGCCCGCCTCGCTGCCCTGGCAGCCCGTCTAGAGGATGACGGTGGGGGAGGGGTTGGATCAACACGCCGCTCTCTGGCAGGAGACTTCTTAGCAGTTGAGGTGGTTTGTAGAACACCCTTAATCTGGAGAATGAAAATGAGAGCCACATTGAATTTGTTCGCAAGTGAAAGAATAGGCTCATTGGTAGTTTTTTCTTTTGTCCCCCATTGGTCAATGGTGCTTCAATGGTTTGTGTACTACATTACAACATTGAAGTTGCAGCATGGAAGTAGTGGAGTTGTATGAATGTCAAATTGACATCCATGACATAGGACTCCATTATATCAAAGTGTTTTTGGGTGCATTGGATTCTGGAATGAAAAACAGCTACCAAATTCTGGTGCCGATATTGACCACCCCACAATGAGAAGCAGTGTGCAATATGCCATGTCTGATCACTACCACAGCAATGTTGTGATACATAATACAGACCAGCTCAGGCTCACATTGACACAGTCATCAGTACTCAGTATGAACAGCACTTCCACTAGGCTGCTATCAGTGCTACATTGACTCAACTGTTACACTCTTTGGAGATGGACAAAAATGATCAACATTTTCGATTATGGCATTGTACTTGAGTGAGAGGGAATATTGCGAGTTCCGTGTTTGAAGGATTTATTTTCAAAGGGCAAGTTTCCAAAAATTCTGAACATTGTTCAGGTAGTGCTAGTTTGCGAGTGTACCTGAATTAACTTCGATAACACCATTTGGATAAAATTATAATGCTACCATGAACTGGCTTCTCAGCTTATTCATCACATTTGAATAGCCCATATGTTTATAATACTCACTAATGTCCCTGGCGTTGCATTGCTGATCGACTTTCGAACTGATCGTCTACGGCCGGGGTGGGGGAGTCCCTGGTATGTCTTTAGTGGTACTCTTGCTAACAGAATTAGTATCCAATACACCATGAATGAGGCTACGTGGAGTAACCTTCTTTGATGACATTATGCTCCGTGGGTCTATTGACTGGATAAAAAAGCATCAAGAATATTATGGCTCCATACTAATCAACTCACAAGTAAGCATGAGGTTCCTTACCTATCAACCGGCCTCCTGGCCCTTCACTTTCATCTGGCCTTCCATTTGTGTCACCTACCAGGGAATGCACTGAATACCAATTCAGCCAGATAATGGAACATTATATGGTTCCGGCTGGATATTTTTTGTAAATCCGGCAAGAACTGGAAAATTTTCCATAGCTGTTAGCTTAAAATGAATTAGAATGAAGTTGAATTTGTTCACAGTTGTATTCTCCATTGAAGCTGAAAGAACAACTCTCAAAAAGCCAGTGAAAGACAAGAACAATTCACAGTAGTATACCTGCATAGTCCTGAACACCACCCTCTTATTCGAATGTCACCATATCAACATGGCAATGGAACAATTAGGAAGAATTAATGAGGGAAGGTATTATTATCCTGCAAAATAGGCCAATTACGAGTGAGCACTTACACAGAACATGGCTGAATGAAGGATTTACGGCTCTTGTATCACTGTTAAGAATGTTGTACTTCAAATGGGCCGCCGCCAGAACACAGCCCAAGTCTCAAGAAATTACACTAGACTCAGGATAGCTGACCTATTGGTAACTTCATGGAAGTGCATGGCCGGACACTTGAGTGAAGGTTGCTGTTCTTAGTGTCTGAGCATTTAGGCAGGAATCTAGGACTGGATGTTACCGACATGAGGGCCAGAGGATCTTGAAATCTCTGTTTGAATCATCATTTCGGAAAGTCGATCGATTTTTAATATACTTCTACACACTCTACTGTATCATTTGAGTGCCCTCCTGTACGTGTTGCTATTAGAACCCTTTAAAATTCTCTTGGGTGTTCGTTACTACAGGAGCCCATTTATAGTAGGAGTGTGACCAACATAATTTATGGCTTTGTGTGTAGAGGCCAGGAAGGAACTGAAGGATGGACACTAGACAGAACAGCTGAGAACACAAATAAAAACAACTTAATTCAACGGAATACGAGCTCTCAAATGAATAGTATATATTTCCACTCCACCTAGCACCACGGCTGCTAGATAATTAGCATGATAATAAATCAAGTATGCTACCCACGCTCGGTGGAGCAAATTACGTAGCCTTACGTAACCAACAATAACAACATAATAGGTAGAGCGACCCCAGTGAGATGCTACGCTAGGACAATACGCTAGGACACTACAACATGTTCTTGTTCCAATACTCCAACGTGCCCTCAACAGGCATTTGATGGAGGATAGCTGGTGTGCAGAAAACTATTGATCCGGCACCAGTTGGAACTTGCCCTCTTGAAGGTGTTTTCATTATCCAATTTGGCTATGTCTGGGGGGAGCGTGTTCCACCTGGAAATGATTCTCGGGAAGTATGAAGTCGCTAGGCAGCACCAAATGAAGGTAATATTTTGAACGACTGAGTGTTAGTTCTAGTTAGATCGTGTGAACAAAAATGTTTTGAGAAGGAACTACAAGTGGTCATGGAGATTTCATGACAAATATAAAGATCAGTAATATTACGTCTACATTCAAGCGAGGGCCAAACCCAAGTGGAATAAGCCACAGTAAGACTATCAGAGCACTTGTGACGGCCAGTGACAATCCTGCCAGCCCTAGATTGGATATTCTCAAGTTTCCTTTTGCAGTTAATTTATTAGTTTTTGTGGCGACCAAATTTGGGAGGCATACTCCAACTGAGGATGGACATAAATAAGATATACCTTTTCCTTAATTTGGGGAGAGCAATTATGCAAAATACGAGAAAGAAAATTCAGGGACCTAGTAGCCTTTGCTGCCATGTTACTTATATGAGGGAGACCACAAAAGCTTAGAATCCAGAGTTACACCAAGGTAACTGGAAGATTTCACAGAATCAAGATGATGTCCTAACAAATTATAAGTAAATCTTATAAGGTTTACTTTTCAAAGTTGTAGTGAGAACAATAACACTTATTTGGATTGAATTCAATACACCAGTCACAAGACCATTTGTGTTTTGACATAAGTTATATTGAGGATTATCGGTCTCGAGACTCAAGTCCAGACTCCAGTCCTCCAACACTGGACAACACTCATTGATGACATGATCGCTGAGGCCTGAAGCCACCAAGTCATCAAATTTCCTCATGAGGAAGTTCCACAAATGCCCACTCCCAAGTCAAAACGTCAAGTTTATGTAGGGCCAACTTGATTAGCTTCGAAGGTTTGCTCCTCCCTTATCGCTACTGAAAAGGGGCAATAACAGGTGAGGTCCCACAATTGCCTGGGTTGAGAGAAAACATACCAATGGCTGGTTTCCCTCCTGGCATCAAGGAGGGGTCTCAAGACCAACACGTTACACCCAAATTTTGTCCATGGCCTATGGGATGCTAAAGAATGATTATTGTTCTAATTTTTTGCAATTGTTTTTTGTGGGCTCCATGCCAGCCAACAGTTGTGCTCCGCGTAGATGGCGGCAAAGTCGCCACTTTGCCTCGCAATCATATTCCGTAATTACGTTAAACCTAGTTGTGGAGAAATTTAAACAACGGTTTAGCACACTAGTAACCTGCGTATCGTGACTGAAGTTGGCGCTAGATGTGTGATGGCAGCCACACATCGGGACAAACAGCTTTGCACCAAAAATCGCATGATTTCACCTGATAAGCTCCCCGATACCGATGCGATGTACTGTGTGGTAGGCCTATCGCATCCGCCGAGGTCGGCGGATAGATATCAGCAGGGAGCATCAGGCTTGAAACGAGGATTTAGCCTGGACTGCAAAAGGAGAATTCGGAGCAATTGCACAATACCCTGCCACTCGCGAGAGACCCCTCGGGGAAATTAGGGCTCGTGAGAAAGCAGGGCGGCCACTCGATTTGCGTTGCGGCATATGTTTTGTTGTAGAGGTGTAGTTTAGGCGCCTTAGACAGCCTGTGAGTAGCAAAAACCTTAAAGTCAGGGTAACCTCTCCCTGATGGCTACACGGGCTACAACAAGTTCGGGGCTCCTGAAGGTTGGTGCAGAGAGTATGCGCCAAAAAGTTAAAGTCCAGCGTGACCTTTCCCTGCTGGCTACAATGGCTACAACAAAATCGGGGCTCCTACAGGCTAGTACAGAGAGTATGCGCCAAAAAGTTGAAGTCCAGCGTAACCTCTCCCTGGTGGCTACACTGGCTACAACAGGATCGGGGCTCCTATAGGCTAGTACAGAGAGTATGCGCCAAAAAGTTAAAGTCCAGAGTAACCTCTCCCTGCTGGCTACACTGGCTACAACAAGATCGGGGCTCCCGTAGGCTAGTACAGGCATGTTGGCCAGAAAGTTAAGTCAAGGGTAACCTCTCCCTTCCTGGTTGCTACACTGGCTACACCACGATCGGGACTCCTAATAGGCTATACAGAGAGTATGTCGCCAAAAAAGTTTAAGTCCAGCGAACCTCTCCCTGCTGGCACACTGGCTACACCAAGATCGGGGCTCCTATAGCTAGTACAGGCACTGTCCTGCCAGAAGTTAAAGTCCCATGTCTTAACCTCTCGCTGGTGGGGCTACCCTGCTACACACAAGATCGGGGCGCCTATAGGCTGTACAGAGAGTAATCGCCAAAAAGTGAAGTCCCAGCTTACCTCTCCCTATTCCTGCTGGCTCTTACACTGGCTACAACAAAGATCGAGGCCCTGTAGGCTAGTACAGCATGTTTCCAGAAAGTTAAAGTCCAGGGTACCCTCTGACCTGGTGGCTTACAACTGCTAACAACAAGATCGGGGCTCCTATATGCGAGTACAAGAGTATGCGCCCAAAACGTTAAAGTCTAAGCGTAAAACTTCTCCCTGGCTGTCTACACTGGCACAACAAGATCGGGAATCCTATAGGCTAGTACGGCAATGTTTGCCAGAAAGTTAAAGTCAGTACCTCTACCTGGTGGCTACACTGGCTACACAAGATCGGGGCTCCTATAGGCTCGTAGCAGACTAGTATGCGCCAAAACGTTAAAGTCCAGCGTAACCTCGCCCTGGTGGCTACACGGGCTACAAGATGGGGCTCCTATAGGCTAGCACAGCAAGTGTGTGCCGAATCATATAGGCTAGTACAGAGAGCAAAGTCCAGCGTAACCTCGCCCTGGTGGCTACACGGGCTACAACAACGTCGGGGCTCCTAGAAGTTGGTGGCAGAGAGTAGACGCAAAAAGTTGAAGTCCAGCGTAACCTTTCCCTGCTGGCTACACTGGCTACACAAGATCGGGGCTCTACAAAACAGGCCTAGTACAAGAGTATGCGCCAGAAAGCTTAAAAGTCCAGTAACCTCTCTCTGGTGGCTACAACACTGGCTACAACACTTGTGCGAGAGTATGCGCCACAAAGTTGAGTCCAGCGTAACCTTTCCCTGCTGGCTACACGTGCTACAACAAGAATCTGGCTCCTAGTAATGCCCGTGTGGCAAGTGTGTGCCAAAAGTTTAAGTCCGTGTAAGGAAAGGCGGTCACACATAACGATTTTCATCGATCTTCTACACGATCTTTTTAGATTTCAGGCTGAAACCAGAAGGAAGAGGGTCTTGTGGTAACAATGCCATGAAATAAGCTAGTACATTAATCACAATACCTTCTCAATATCGGAAGGTTCGAAAACCCTCCTTCCTAAATGCGTCATAACATACCGAAAAATAAATGGTAAAGTCTTAAGATAAAAGATAACAATCGTTGAGCTCAACGATAAATTGCAATATGTTATTATCAAAACGCCGGGAAAGGCTTTTTTTCGCAGTGGAAGGTTTGGCACAGCGAATCAAGTCCTCCAGCATTTGGAGGGTGTTCCCGTTGTCATATTAATAGGCCCGTATATCGGCTGACCCAATAATAATATATCGGATCGTTGTCACGCATGGATATCGTTATAGTGGGCCGGCCCTTAACCTCTATGAGAATGGTATCACAAATCATTATTCTTTATTTAATAGTTTATTTAATAGTTTATTATGAACTGAACTGTCCAACTATTCATCTCTGACATACATAGCACACACATACATTCAACCCAATGGATTAATATATGTGGACAGTGATCTTATCTGTAATAAAATACGAGACTGTGTTACATTGAGTTGACAAAGTTTCGCACACAGTGAACCGCAAGCCAATCCACACACTCCTGCAATTGGCTGCCCTTAGTTGGGAGTGGTAAAACAGTAAAAATATAAATAACAAGTAAAAGAGTAAAATATATAGGCAATAGCCTGTAAACACGGCTCTTTGTCATAGTGGTAAGGTACGGTCCTATCGCACAAATGGCCCCCCTTTGATAGATTTTGTATCAGTATAGGGTAGCTTCATACATTTATTAGTTCTTGGGAGGTACTGTTGAGTCTTTATTAAAGTTATAGGTGGTTAAAGTTGTAGGTGGCTTAAGTTGCATATACACACTTACATAGTAACAAAATGAGGATTTACACATGGAAAACTTTGAACAGATGAAAGTTCATAGTGAAGAAGAATTAATGAAATATGACAGTATATAGCTATTTAATCTCTGGTTTGGTGCAGTATCATCTTATCGATGGGGAGGTGCCTGGGAATTATGGCATCTTTGCTGTGTTTTAAGCGTTATGGTACAATAAGTCGCAATATACATGGAAGCAAGCAGCGTTTTACTTTTGTTTTGGAGTTAATTCTGTCATGAAAAAGAAAATGGTACCCCTACATTGAAGTTGAAAAGTTTGGCAAAGTGAAAGGATATACCGAACATAAACAATAACTAGACTACTTGAAGCACTGCTTCCTGGCATGGTATGTACAGTCTACCCTAGATTTTGGTAAAGTTGGGAACCTTCACTCCGTTGAGTCTAACCAGCTGTGTTATGAGAAGTTTATTATCCCAATTTGTAGGCCACTACAGACTGGAGTTTAAGTTACATAAGTGTTATTTTGCTGCAGGGTCAGCATTGGCTCTGAAGTTTTAGGTTCCAATAATGTAATTTTATCATCAAAATCAGCCAAGCACTGTGATTTCATTTGAAAGTGCCATAGGTTTCTCATAGGTGTCTATGACCCTGAGACTTTCATTAGCGCTCAATTATCCCTGTAGACTGACAATATGGTAGTGAAAGTTATTGGTTGGCTTCCCCCCCCCTTGAGTTGGCTGGTTTTTTACCAGGTGGTTTTTAACGCCCGATGAATACAGATATTCTTGAACTTGCGCTATTCCAAGGTCAGCGCATGAACCTTGGGGGACCTTGTAGGCCAAGTAAAAAGAGAGTAATAGTTCCTCGTCCTCTCCCGCAGGCTTTTCTGAGCCTCATGGGTTTCTTTTTTGCATTTTATTATGGTAAAAATGATCTCTTTCTTTAAAATGAGAAATAGGGCGGCATGCTCAAAATTTCCATAAAGTTAGGACGAGAAACTAATTTCTATTTGACCTGGCCTTATTGATCATTGTATCAACTAGGAAGCATGTTTGAATTTCTGGGCGATTTCTGGGCGATGTTCTCGAAGAGGTGGTCATCGTTCGTTTGTATAGACCGGTGACTGGATCGATGTATGTTTCAGCATAGTCTCTTTTCTTAGTGCTATACTATAACACTTTATCCGATCGATCTGGAACTTGGTACACATGTGCGCCCTAGTGAAATCTCGGATGAGTTCGAAGATATTGTCCCACTGACAGTGCGTGACTTCATTTTGGAACGACCATACTACACATACTTAGGCATTCCCGCGTCTCTGCGCCGGAAACTTTAGTGCTATAACTCTTAACACTTTATCCGATTGACCCTAAGCTTGGTACACATGTGCGCCCTAGTGAAATCTCGAATGAGTTCTAAAGTGGGCATCCACTGCGATGCTGGGGGCCGCAAACTTTGCATTTAATTCACGCGAAATTTTCAAGTTAGTCGGATTAGAATGAAACTTGGTGGGTAGGGACTATAGTTGATCAAATTGGAGTCTTTATGGAGTGTTAGATACGTCTTTCCAATGATGCTCAAAAGCGGGGGTATACACGTGGGCAGTTACACGCCTACACATGTATAGTTTGTGGTTTTCTTTATTTGTTGGGGGGGGGGGGTTGGAGGAGCACTGATCTTTGTATATATTCGTATAATGGCGATTTGTTGACATACGTATGGGGATAAAATCGCCAGGGGGGGGGCTAATGCGATTTGTTGAACATAGGGGATCCAATCACAATTGTTGATTTGTTTTATACATATATGTATATATTCGTATAATGGCGATTTGTTGACATACGTATGGGAATAAAATCGCTCACTCCCATGTTTGCAGGGGGGTCCCCACAATTCACATACGGTTCTTGCGTAATCCTGCTCACGAGCTTAAACAATAATTTACATAAATTTAGCTAATTACCCGACTTAATTGATGACTTTGCTGCCCAAAATCTAATCAGATCGTGTACACCGTCTTGTGGGCCGTATCCAATCCCCCAATGAATGTTCTGCCCAGGCTTGATAACTATACACTGCTCAAACTGCGACATTCCACTGACCCCGTCGTTATTGTATATATAGTATAATGCGATTGTTGACACCTTATGGGAATAAAATCGCTCTCTTCCCATGTTGCAGGGGGCTCCCAACAATTCACCATACGGTTCTTGCGTAGTCCTGCTCACGAGCTTAAACAATATTTTTACATAAATTAGCTAATTACCCCACTTAATTGATGACTTTTGCTGGCCCAAAATCTAATCAATCGTGTACACCGTCTTGTGGGCCGTGTCCAATGATCCCAATGAATTTTCACTGTTGGCCCAGCTGGATACATATACTTGACTGCTCAACACTGCGACATTCCACTGACGCGCCCGTACCATGGCGATTTGTGAGTGGCTAATTTGCTTGTATGTACGAAATGGCGATTATTGACTTTGCGGCCCAAAATCTAATCAGATCGGGTACACCGTCTTGTGGGCCGTAATCCGTGATCCACAATGCATTTCTGCCTCAGCGGATAACTATACAACTGCTCAAACTGGCGACATTCCCTTCACTGACCCCGTCGATTTATTGTATATATTTCGTAGTAATGGCGATTGGGTTGACAATACTATGGGAATGAATCCCTCGCATCCCATGTTTTGCCAGAGGCTCCCACAATTCACATACGGTTCTCTTTTCTTGCGTAATCCTGCTCTGAGCTTACACAATATTTCATAAAATTTAGCTAATTACCTACGCAACCTAATTGATGACTTTGCTGCTCAAAATCTAATCAGATCGTGTACAAACAACACACGCTGTCTGTGGGTCCGTATCCAATGATCCGCCAATGAAGTTCTTGGCCCAGGCTGGATAAATATATAACTATACTGCTCAAACTGCGACATTCCACGTGCCCCCCGTCATGGCGATTTGTGATGGGCCTAATTTGCTTGTTTACGGAATGGCGATTTGTTTTGATACCGATAGGTTTGGAATTACGATATACGTGACAAGTTCGTATTACACATTGCTGGTATCTAGCCTGAAAATGCTCTTGTATCTTGTAAGCCAGTGTAGTCCACTAGGGAGAATTCCACTGGCCTGAACTTTTCCGCACACCTTGCTATACTAGCCTATAGGATCCTGTACTAGCCTATAGGCTTCGAAGAAACACACCTTGTCTGTACTCCTGAAAATGATCTTGTAGCCAGTGTGGGCCACGAGGTAGATGTTACACTGGACTTTAACTTTTCAGCACACACTTGCGGTACTAGCCTATAGGATCCTTTACTAGCCTATAGGAATTCGGCAACACTTGGCTGTATTAGCCTGAAATGATCTTGTCGCCAGTGTAGCCACAAGGGGAGAGGTACAACTGGACGTGAACTTTCGGTCACACACACTTGCTGTATAGTATGGTAATCGGGAGTCGATCGTTATCGGGAGTCGATCATGGATAAAATAGATATTATCAGGGCGTGCAGGCACACCTAAATTGAAGTAAACAATGTATCAATATTCATCAAACTGAATGCATTTTCACAAATGTCTAGGGTAAACGTACCAAATTTCGGCCCTTTAAGCTTAAATCAATCCTGAAAGCAAACTTGTGATACTTGCACCTAATTTCCTGGGTATATAGTGGCCACATGTCTTGTCCTAACACTTTAAAATATAAAATATACAGTCAACTTAAGGTAGTGTAAACAAACTGGGTTTGATCACTGAGGATTGTGTCCCAATTTAGGCCCCCTCGAGCTAATCTGGCCCCTAATGTCCTAATATCACAGTCTTTATTAATATTTCTTGAAATATCTTGAAAGACACGAACATTTGAACAAGATTATTTAAGCTAGTAGTCTTATTTACAAACGATGAGTATTGAACCAAATTTGGTGATTTCAACGTGTAAAATCACTTCACAAAATTGTATTGTAAAAAGCTCCAAGAAGTAGATTTGCTGATTCACATTGGCCATGTGTCCTGATACATGTAAATCCATATGGGGCCGAAATTAGGGACATCATCTTTTAAGCTGTCCCTAATTTTTTGCCCCCTTCTAAAAATCGTTTACGCAGTATTACCAAGATAAATATTGGCATAGACAAGTCACTGGTAAACATCTGAGTCTACCAAAATATTTTGTGCAATGGCAAATGTCCTTGTTTATCAGATTTTACACTTTTCTAACACAATTTGACCTTAGCTTGAATCTCTAATTTTTAGGACAAATTGTTCAGAAATTTTAAGATCACTCTACTTTATGAGTATTCCTCTAAAAAATAATTCATCTGATCAATTTTTCAGTAGTTTCAGTCCAACAGAACCCCAAGTCATGATGTGCTGTAAAACTGTTATCAACTGGTCATTTTGGGGTGTATGTAAACATTTCCACAAGGGGGGCCCCTAAATTAGGGACAGGCCTAAATTATGGACTTTACCCTACTCTCTCACTCGCGAATGCAAATTTACACTTTCACCCCAGATTGAGGTATATCTGGATAAGACTGGTTACACCCCTTTTCAAATAGCCACAAATAACAGATAATAATTACTTCTCTGATTTTTCCTTTTCAATTCACATCCGAAGAACAAATTCATCGGAACATATTTTTCATTTGCCAATCTGTCATGTTCCAGCAGCAAAATGCACAACTCACCATAGTGATTGACTCGCGATAACGATTTTTTCCTAAGTTGCTGAGCTGTGAAATAGTAACTGACTTCGGGCATTCCATTCCAGTGTTTTATTCCACGGAGTGTGTTGCAGGGGGAACTGTGGCATGTGGACGAATCTGATGCCAATTCGATGGTGCTAACTTCTGTTTATTTGAATGGTGTTCATTATAGGAAACATGACGACTATTTGTTACTCCGAGTGATTGGACTCCCGATCAGCCATAACTAGCCCTAGGCTTACACTTGGAGTTCGTACCAGCAAAGTGAACCTTGCTTTGTGTATGCGGTATTCGCAATTTAAGCCGAGAATTCCTCCCCATTGGGATATAATGACTGTGGACTGGCTGACTAAAACTCGAGTAACTAGTACAAGTGGAAGCCTCAGCGAGGCTAGGCTATTGAATATCATTAGGTCCTAACGTTCGGATACTCCGATTTCCCCCTTGTGATATTTGAATAATTATTATATGCACAACATTGGGGATGCTGTAGCCTACACAACGAACTCAACGAAGTCAACGAAGTCAAACGATAACCACGATAACGACTGATATTTTCTTTTTTACCACGTTCATATTCTCATGTAACACAGGCATGTTGACACAGCGACAAACTTGAATTGGAGAACCCCTAGCAAATGGCCGAACGGTTCATTTCGCTGCAATCAGCTGCCTTGCCAAAACACTGGTTTCAACAGAAACTGAGAATGATATGCAATTGAAAATGTGAAAACAATTAGTAATGATAACTCGAACTGTTATCATCACAATGGGGATATGATCAATAATGACCTGTTTTAATTGAAATATACCGAACATATCACAGAGCTTTAGCCATTTCGCTGTCCTTATTGTTAATGATGAAGACGTCCGTATCCAGCCATGTATTAGTGGCCACCACGACTCAAACTATTCAAAAGTCAAAACATCAAGACAATCCAAGAGTTGCTTAGATCATCGCGAACCTTGACCTGTTCCGCTGTGTCGATGTGCACTGTCCTCCAGTGGCGTACCAGTGGGGAGGGGGTTTACAGAGAACCTAGAGGGCAAATGGGAGATTGAAGGCTTCAAAAACGGGACTAAAGAGAGAAAGTGGAACAGACACCAATGGTCAGGGGTTGGACGGGACTCGAGTCCGGTTCCGGTCTCCGTCGATACCGGTCTCGGACTCGGATTCAATGACCGGGCCGCTGGACTCGGCTGTCGGGACTCGTCCGAGTCCAGTCACGACGCGCTCAGAAAATCTTGGCGAAAAACACTCGAAAATTATGAGCAGAATAATGTCAAATCTAACATCGATAGTTCAAAACAGCAATGACAACCGTCTGTTCTTTTTTTGTCACTGTCCAATTCCTCATACCAAGTTTGGAATTAGCCATCTGACTAAGCTGTGCCTGATGAAAGGCTATCAGCAATGTTGTCACAGGCCATCACATAGAACAATCACCCTTGCGCACTATTGCAAGATGGTGAAATGTTCTGGAATGCCTGAAAAAAATACTTTATGCCTCACGCTGGTCCGAAATTATTATGGCTCCAATGGTAAGTAGGCGGCGGAGAGTCCATACGTAGGGTATGTATATGTATGGAAGTTGTTTAGTCATTTATTCTATAGTTTTGGCATTGTTCTATGCGATTACAGGCTATTGCTATGACTTTCTTGATGACATCCAGCTCTTGGATATGAAGTTTCTGAATTCGCATTTCGGCTGATTGTGCGATATTATTATACACTTCGGGGATGCAGCATTCAACTGCAGATAACTTGCATTGAATCCAATACAGCCTATTTAATTTGTGCTAAATGCAAGTTGTTATGGGACTCGGGGACTCGACTCGCTCGTACTTGACTCGGACTCGGATGTTGCGGACTCGGGCTGGACTCGCTGCGAGGACTCGGTTCTTGACTCGGACTCGGATTAGCTGGACTCGACTCAACACGCCATTGGCTGTAGCTCAAACCGCACATTCGCACAATAGGCCGAAGGCATTTTCAAACACAGATGGCTATCGTGTCCCAGTAACAACGTTTTTACCTTGATTTCTATGGCCAAGGATGTCTTAGCACGTGGCGGCCTGTCGTGTCCCCTCTAATTGTGAGTACCTGTGATCACTCGTTTTGAATGTACTAAGACGAGGAGATGATGTTGATGGCCTAATAGACCGTACCCGCTCCAGTTGTAATCATAAATGAAAAGACGGGAAGGAACAGTACAATACCTTGGTGTGATGTTCGACGATCACTATGTGATTCCCCTATTGATTATTTACTAGGAGTTGAAACCCAAATGTATTGCGTACGTAAACTACCCTTCACATTAGCCAGTGACATTTTGTCTCTTTTTTATAATCTATTATCGGCAGCTTGGTCTTACTCTATTACACCGTGGAGTGGCATACTACCAAATTTTCACAATTGATAATTGACAACTTTGTAAAGAGATCTAGCCGTATAGTTGGTGTGCTTTTTCCTACTATGCATGGGACATTTCATTACAGAGCGAGTCTATGAAATTCGATGCATTGTTGAGAGTAAGGATAGCCCCTAATGTTCAGCCGGCTTGATGGTTCGATCATTCCACGCCGTGGGTAGAATGATCCTCCTCGTACATACACCAACCGTTATCAGTCCTCATTTGTGGATCAGCATAAGAATTTTTACCAAATTTACTCGCTATACAGTCACCACCTTGTCTATCTTGCCTTCGCCCACTGTTTCATGTACTCTTTCGTGCCAGTGAGTCTTAATTTACTGTTTTATTGGTGTTTTCTAGACATTTTACATGACAGAGCTATGCCCCGACCGGGTCCATACCTTCCTATCATAGCTAATGACCCTCCTTGATACCAGTGCCCCATTATTGTGTTTTCTTACCGCGGACTGAGAAGTTATTTTATCAAATGAGATGATTGAATCATTCTCTTCTCTCATTTCCATTGTCGAATGCGATCGCTGCAATTGGTAGACAAAGAAAAAAAAAAAAAAAAAAAAAAAAAAAAACAAAAAAAAACAAAAAAAATATAGACGTTTCAATTATCAAAATCGATTCAATTTCGACAGAAACGACAGACTCAAAGTTATATGAAATCCGTTCGCAGTTGAAATTGGATTGTTGGGAATTTTTTCTTTGTAGTCGATGCTCGTATTTTACGTTTCCTGCGGAAATTTTCTGGAAAAATATATGTACCCATACTTTTCCTCAACATTTCATTTTTGTCCAGTTATTAGCCACTCCACCATCTCTGTTTCGAGGTTCACGTTAAAACATCCGTTCCCAGTACAATTGAACCCACCTCAAGGTTAAATACCGCTGGTCCAAGAGATATTTACTTGGAAAGCCATCCTGATTTTATGTCATGGATCGACACGATAAAGGGCTGAATACTCTAAGGTACGTCTTAATGTTCGTATCCTCTTATCATTCTACCTTTTTATCTACAAGCAGTATTCCCTTGCTGGTTTAATAAAGTATATCATCATCTATCTATCTAGCTATCTAGCTATCCTATCTATCTATCGATCTATCTATCTCTCTACTATCTATCTCTCTATCTATCTATCTATCTAAGGACCCCTGG
The DNA here is from genome assembly GCA_026419785.1 of Sclerodactyla briareus. Classification (NCBI taxonomy): domain Eukaryota; kingdom Metazoa; phylum Echinodermata; class Holothuroidea; order Dendrochirotida; family Sclerodactylidae; genus Sclerodactyla; species Sclerodactyla briareus. The sequence goes on along the minus strand of JAODTK010002266.1, from coordinate 24,263 downwards.
CTTGGGCTTCACCTGGTCCAAAGATCATGAAGATATCTCATAGTGAATGAACATTGTGGGGTCGAAGATGATGATGCTTGGGGTCCGTTATTCCTTCTTTCACAGATTTTCTGATTTACACTTAACGGCAGATATTTAGACGTGCTCTAAATCTTGAACATGCTGATGCATAACGACCTAAGACACTTTGACACTTTCAAAGATCTACGCCACTTTGTAAGGGATACATTTCGAATTTTACACATAGAACGCTATATTGCCCATTATGAACCTTGGACCTTCAGAAATCAACACGTCCCTGGCCACCGAACCCGACTTCCTAAACAAGGTGTCCATGTTTGCCGACATCCATCACATGATGACTTGTTTTGGGCCAAAGACAATGCTGTCACACGGGAGGTAGATAGTAGATGAAGATAGATAGATAGATAATAAAATGCATAATAGATAATGATAGATAGATAGATAGATAGATAGATAGATAGGGGCTTACGGCACCCCCCTTTTTTCAACAGATATGCCATTTTTCGTATCACCCCTCCCCCCTTCCTCCTCCTTTGTGATTAGTCTGGTGAATGTGAACGTACCTATTCTGTCCAGGGGGACTTTGCAATACGACGCCGGTAACCTTGCTGATGTCAACTCCATAACGTCTGTTCTATAAAGATGCACCGCGTCTTGTCCAACCGCAATCACGATGAATGTTTCCCAAACATTCCAAATGAGTGAGCGCTCCGATGGCAATAGAGAGCATCTAGAATCCTACAGCTCCTGAGCCTGAGGCCTGGTCCGGTACTATCCACCGCCGAAGGACTTCGCGCCTATGCGCTCTTAATGTGGGATGCGCCATATGTGGTCCTTTCGTATGGTATGTCACACCGATTTGCCGCGCTACTTCATGGGCTAGGGGCGATATACTTGACCTGCCTTAAAATTTCCCCTCTGTTTTATGATAGGCCTACACAAATTATATGAACGTCTTGATAATTTCTAGACCCTGTCACCCTCTCGCTTTCAACCAGAATCACAATAAATTTCGCCAAATGAGTCTCAGATTGCCCAGAGAGCTGTACCTAAATCCTACAGCTTCCAGGCCCAAATCGAGGAGACTCGCCGCTAACGCGTCCGTGCTGTACGATCGCGCAATAGGGATTGATCTGGCCCTACTGCGATTCACAACACGAATTTCAGCCCCCCCCCCTTCGGGAAACCCTGATCCCGCCTGCATTAACTTTAAATACTATCAATTGAGACTTGTGGGAGGAAATGCATTCAAGTACCATTGCTGGAAAATTAATGAAATGGACCCTTGGATATAAAAAATCCTATCACCGCATAATGTACGTCTGTTAGACCATCATATGCTGGATGTCAGCACTGCCACGGTGCACTCAAATTTGGTAATGAGGAAGCACGTTGCCCGTATTCCACATGAGCGGGCCACAGTGCCCCACTGGGCCTTTGGTTTCTAACTCCAACCACCCTGAAGTACGACTATTTAACCACCATTATCACGAACATCACACGGTGCACCATAATGTGAGGAGATAAAGATTTTGCGGTACCGTATAATGGGCCCTAGGCCGAATGGGAACTTAGACGAGGTCATAAACGAAAATCTGTGGCGATCAATCTTTCCGACTTCCGAAACTACTTTCTGTCTCGCCTTGTACCAGTTCATGATCTAGGAATAGACTTAGCGATAACTTTTTTTATGCCTAATTCGCAGGCTCACCGTGTATGATTATTCCCAGTGCGCCTCCGTCGCTGCTGCCATAGAACGAACGTGAAACACGATTGGAGGATTCTATGAAATGAATTAATTTGACATGAGGCAGATCAATCTGCACTTCATTATGTTACTTTTTATATGCTTCTTGTCTTGGGCCTGTTGATCTCCCTGGTGGGATGAAAAAAAACTCTTCGATGCAAACACTGCCCAAGGAAGATTCGGATATATTTTTCCAATTTCTGTATCGACTCATGGGAGGAAACATGTCTGCACTGTACATCAATACTAGCCCGCAGGATCACTCAATGACCTTTGACCTAAATTACTGACACCCCCTAGTGTACACAGGTAATGATTACACTTACCCAGGAACATCACGGCAATCCATCCAACCTGAGCATAAGTGAATTGAAGATTGTTGCAACTTTTTTTTAACATAATGCCCATATACGCCCCTTTAATGACCCTTGACCTGGAATTCCCGACCGCACAGAGGTACTGCTAGTCAATGATGGCACTGAGCGGTGACATATAAATACAACTTTGTTTATGGGAGGAGATACATTTTACATTGTTTCCCCCATGTCATTCAATATGCCATTGGACCGTGACCTTTGTGGCAAATTCACCCAGCAGTCAATGAATAATCATTATTTGCATAATATTCTACAATTTACAAATTCCCTACTATCCGCCCTTTAATGACCTTCCACACTTAATTTCCCGAAGGCGCGTAGGTACCACAGTCACTGATACACGCCATCGAAACATCGGAACACAGCATTTTATGGCCAAAAAAAACAAAGTTTACGAGACTGGAATGTATTCCACACTCTTGACAGAACACATCTACAGAGGCTATTCCACTCATTAATCACTCTCTGGGAGAAGAAATAGTTCCGAATGTCCAATCTACAGCGCGTTTTACCACAAGCGAGGCGACGGGCGGTGAGACAATTACCCCTATTGGTGTGACGTTGAAAACTCAAGACATGTGGCAGGAAGGCCCTCAAGCTGTGACCAATTGTAAAAACCTGAATCAAATCACACGAATTCGCTCAGGTTTCCATCGAGTTAAACCGAGACGCTTAATCTCCTCTTCGTAAGTATCTCTAAGATATTGAATAATCTAGTGGCCCTCCTTGAACGTTTTTCCATTACCTGCTTGTCTTTCGAGAAACATGGATTCCATACTTGGACAGAATACTCCAATGATCTCACCTGCGCTTAAACAACCTGACGACGATACGTTTATCGACGAACTGAAGTGACGTCCTAATCAAGTCAGGATCCATTACCTTTCCTCGCAGCTTCACACAATGCTTAGCAAGGTTTGAAGAGAATAAAATGAACACCGGAGATTCCTTTTCTAATTCACCTGTTGAATATTTTCCCCATTCAACTTGGAAGAATCTTTGCGATGGTGACACCAACATCATAACTTTGCACTTATCGGGATTGAAAAACAAAATTGCCAATCGAAAGACCATTGGGAGATTTATATCAAGTCCTCTTGGACAATTGCAACATCATCGTTCGTGGGGAAGCAACCTCCCGATACAACTTGGTATCGTCTGCAAACTTTTTAACTCGGGAATGTACCGAATCTTCAAGATCGACAATATACGCGCAGAAAAGCAAAATGGCCCAAGACCGATCCTTGGGAAACACCACTGGTGACGTTTGAAAACTCAAAGAAATAGTGAATGAAAGGCCCTCGAAGCTGTGAACAATTGTAAAAACCTATCAAACACCACGAAATTCTTCCTCCAGATTCCTCGAAGTTAAACCGAGACGCCTAATCTCTCTTCTAAGTAAATCTCGAAGAGATTGAATTAATCTTTAGTGGCCCTCCCGTTGACCTTTTCCTTACCTGCTTTTCTTTCGAACATGATCCCATACTTGGACAGATTACTCCAAGTGATGTCTCACCGCTGCTTAACCCACCTGAGACGATATCTTTATTCGAGGAACTGAAGTGACGTCTAATCAATCAAGAAATCCAGTTACCTTTCATCGTCAGCTTCAACACAATGCTCGAAGGTTCGAAGAAAATACAAATGAACAAACCGAGAAATTCTTTTCTGACTTCACCTTTATATTTTCCCAGTCCACTTGGAAGAAGCGTTGCGATTGTGGAAACCAACATGCTCATAATGCTTTTGCATTATCGGCATTGAAAACAAAATTGCCAATCGAAAGGCATTTCGGAGATTATATCAAGATCCCTTTGGACAATTTCAACATCATCGTTCGAGCGAAGCAACCTCCCGATACAACTGTGTATCGTCGCCACACTTTTTAGACTCTGGAATGCATCGAATATTCCAGATCGTCAATATACGCCAGAAAGCAAAAAGGCCAGAACCGATCCTTGGGAAACACCCTGGTGACTTTTTGGCCAAGGATACGAACGCCCCATTGATGACACTCGTTGTTCCCTATTGAGAAGCCACTGACGCATCCCCGCAAGGACCATTCCCCTTGATGCCAAATCTTCCCCATTTAAGCAAGAGCTATCTCAGGGGAACCTTATCAAAAGCCTTTTTTTTGAAGTCGAGGAATTATATCAACAGCACTACCTTTGTCAACTGCACTAGCAACGGCTTCCATGAATTCTAAGAGATTAGTCCAAAAGAACGATTTTTCCTGAAACCATGCTGAGAACCCCGAATTAGGCTATACTCATCGAAATCGGACAATATGAATGCACGAATGATGGATTCTAGCACCTTGCAGACAACACTGTAAGACTCACTGGCCTGTAATGACACGAGAGACCGGTGCCTTTCTTGAAAATTGGAGAAATATTTGCTCTCATCCAAGCAGGCCGGAACAACACTTTTGCAAGGTTATTGAAAGATAATTGCTCATGGAACAGACAATCTGGTGGCAAAAGATTTCAACCAAGATGGGTAAACTCCATCGGGACCAGGAGGCCTTACCACTTTTGAGATTCTACAGTCTAGCATTAGATAGATAGATAGATAGATAGATAGATAGATAGATAGATAGATAGATAGAAGATAGATAGATAGATAGATAGATAGATGGAATGACTGGGCATCACAACACCTCAACCAGAATAGCTTAAGTTATATCCGATTTACAAGAAATCTGGTGGTGTGGGGGCGAAAGTTTGTCCCGAGAAAAACATGACGATGATTTCAAGGTCACCGGAGGTCAAATTTGATTTCCTTTCTTCTGCGGAATACAAGCGTTTAGCCGATTCACACGAAACTTGGTGGGTGAGACGATGGGGGGGGGGGCGGTTGATTCGAATAACATGACGTTGATTTCGAGGTCACCAGAGTTCAATTAGTGTTTTTTATCGCAAGGTTCCTAACTTTGCTGGATTTTGAACAAAACTCGTTGGATGTGGACTGTCGTTAGTCCTAAATAAAATGAAGGCCCATTTCCAGGTCACAGGAGGTTCAAATTTTACATAAATCATGCGATTTTTCTAACTTTGTCGTATTTAAACAAAACTTGGGGAGACAGGGGACCTGAACAACAGGTAGTGCATTTTCAAATTCATTGGAAGTCAAATGTACATAATGTGATGTGCTTCCTAAACGAGCGTCCACGAAGGAGTTTTGAGAGGATATACACGTCGGCAGTTGACCCGCCTGCACGTATAGTTAGTTGGCACCCTGGTGAACATCTACATGTTTTCAGTTCATTGGACCGAAGCATGGGTTCTCGAACCACTTACTCAGTCTCGTCTGTGTCGCGATCATTGAGGTTGTTCCTTGTTTTGTTTTTTGTTTTTTTACCAACCTGATCTGAGAAGTAAAAAGGGGGTTTGCTACTAAGCAGATAATAATTATTATAATGATTATAAATAAGTATTTTCTGCTCTATTCTCAGCCATACCATCCGGGGGGTCATGACCCCCCAACTCTTGGGATGGCCTCCATACATAATATTTTTTCACACACAAAATGTTTCCCATCACGCTTGGACCCCCCAAATTGCTGTTGACCCCAAACTTTCAGGACAGTGGCGGCGCCCTTGCTTTGCAATATCTTCGGAAACTTCGCAAGAGATATTTCAATATCCATTAGCTGTACATTCCAATTCCGTTAACAAGAAAATTAACTTAAGTCTTCTCCTTGTATGCATGGCGGAGATCACGGGAGGGGGGGGGGGACGAGGGGCTTCCCCCCCCGATTTTGTGGGGGGGGACCATACTATTACCCCCCCCATTTTTGCGGACTGGTGAAAAAATCTACGTGGTCGGCACACATCAGTATATGGGGGTCTACGTGATTGACGTATGACACTAATGGGCGCAGAGCGGGGCGCAACAAAAACAATTCAGAGACCTGAAAATTCGGACGAAAATTTTGAACAAATCTGGAGAAATGACCAAATTTTCTGCAGACTGGCTTGATTTGAAAAATCAAATGCCCGAGAAGAAATGCACACATCTTCACGACAGTGAGTTCAAACAAATTTCGAAGAAGATGCGGGGCAAACTCATTAACCCAATCGTAAGGGTCCTCTATCTGTCTATGGCAGCGGAAGACCTCTTAAAATCAGGGGGTAGGCCGATTAGTGGGATTGAAGCCGCGATCCGTTTTTGGAAATGTATTTTCAATTTCAGTGATGTTGCTAATAGGCCCACAAGGAATTTTTTTTTCCGGAAAGTGCCGTTCTCCTGTAATTGAGGAAGGGAAGAGGGGGGGGGGGGGGGGGTGTAAGACGAAAAATGTTCTGTACACTATGACGCGTCACTTGTGTGGCGCGAACGTAAATGAATAATAGATCAGTTCCTTCACGAGCGTTTCGTAAATTAGGATCGGATAGTGTTGTCAATGTTAGGGATGTGCCTATTGTCTTACGGCCCCGGAGTGCCGCCCATGCAATCCGGGGGTCGGTTTAAAACGAAAGTTCTTGTACGCATAGACGTCAACGTATGATGTGCGAATTGGTGCGAATAGTGAGGTGTAAGAATCGATCAGTTCCAGCAAGAACGTTTCTAGGAATATCAATTTTGGATATTTATTGTCAATTTAAGAGATGTTGCTTACTGACGTATCCAGCCGGGGAAGGTGTTCCTGCATTCGGCGGGTACGTAAAAAAAAAAATTTCCCTTGTACGCTACGCGCCACAGATGGGGACCGGATTGTAAGAAAAACCTTCGACCATTCGTGGACAACGTTCTTGGAAATAAACATTTCACGCGAAATTAAGTGCAATTTAGGGGGGGGGTTGTTGCATACAAGCCCGGGAAAAGTGCCATTCTGCACTCTGGGTGCCTGTGAAAATGAAAATTTTATTGTACGCTACGCATCAACCACATGGGGGCCCGAATGTAAGTAATAAATTCACATGGGCAAATTCCTTCAAAAACGTTGCTTGGAACAAACATTCCGAACAAACAGGTGTGCTCACTGCCAATGATCGGGAAGTGCGTTTCCCGCAATCTGAGGGTCCGGGAACAAAAAGTTTTCTGATGCGCTATGCGCCAACCTTGGTGGCGCGCCGCTTAGATGGTGTGATAAGTTGTAGGTACCCCCCAATTTATCAAAACGTCACCCCTGCTTGTACAATCAGGGGGGAGGCATGATATTGGGCACCCGGTACCCAGGTGCAATCTCTGAGGACTGCTCTCCAGTCTTCAAGGCAACAAAGGGATGCTACTTCCAAAGATTGGGGTAAAGCGCTTTAGGCAAGTGAGTGACATGAAGAGGGCTTTGAATGAGATACAAAAAAAGATAAATATCAAAGAGATTCAAAAGCATTTAAAAGTTTCTCTTATAATTTATTTGTTCTTTTATAACTAATTTGACTATAAAGCCCACGATTTGAGCTCTCTACCAAATAGAGTGATACTATCCCCCCCCCCCCCCCCTCCTCATTCTTAGATCATACACATTGAAATGACACTTTCCTATTTGACACACTTACATAAAGACTCAAATTCCTGAAGAATCGGCCCCGAATTACAACCAAAACAGGGCCGAGTATACTTCATGTAGACTGACTTAGAGGGACAACAGAATTGACATGAATCAACCGTGCAGCAATGATCAGACATCTCAAAAATGGAATGACTCTCCAAGCACACTCACAAAATATTTTCTCCATTAAAACAGTTACAGTGGCTCAAATCAGTGACTCAACCTGAGTCACAGAAATCTCTGAAAGTCATTGACTAGAGCCAAGTAATTCGGGTACTTGTTACAGCACTGGATTTTACATTGATGGAAATGTTCAGGTGGCTACATAAATTTATGCACCTCTATTCCCTCCAGGGCAAATGCATTTTTGCAAACTTCTCCCATCCTCCAGTGTACCCCACCAATATTCTACTGTACGAAACTACCCTGTCCTATTTTCTACAAATGACTGACAATATAACACCAACATCTCTTCAAATTGACACTTGAGACTGCTCCACTCCTGGCTATACACATGCTGTTTGACCTCTGTAGACTCCTCAAATCATTCTTGTTTAGTCCAATCAACTTGCACTATATCTATTTAACCTACTATTATAATATATATATCCATTCCATGGATGGCTATTATGGGAAACCGAGTGCGGAATGTATGTCCCTTAAAATTTTGGAAATTGCATATTGACATTCATTCTGTAAACAAGAGAATTGAAAGCTTTCAATCGAGGATCAAACTATTCCCTGAATTGTGAGTTTTTCCTCATCTGGTTGAGAGTCAAGGTACAAGTAGCCATAAAGATTCAACTAGTGTCACCTAAAAACAGGAGTTAATTCCTCATTCTTGCAGTTACGGGATCGCTATAGGTAAAACCATAAGCAAACACACGGCACACACACATACATACATAATTAATTGCATTCAAGAACTACTGAATTCCAAAGAGTACCCTTTAATAATCTATCCATCTCTGGACCCATGCCTAGCAAAAAGATCCATATCAAAGATGCATAAAATACCTTCTGTAAACCAAAGTCAAGAGAGATGCTCCTCACGGCAGTCCCAAAGTGAAACTCGTCTCCTGCAAGTTAATGTATATTTATGCAGGTGTAAGCCAACAGGGGCCTTCTCAGTGTACACTGATGGCACAATTAATGAATATTCCCTACATGGGGTTTCTGGCCACACACTGTGTTATAACGGTGAAGAAATTAATGTGTACTCTGCTTACTCCAGTGAGCTTATCAGAGGATTACAGCTAGATGAGACAACTCAGACAGACTTATCTGATGCAATGTAGTTCAACAGGCAGAATCAAAACTGGGTCAGAGCTTCACTGGAGAGGGAGGTGTAAAGAAATAACTACCCAGAATAATAAATGTGCCGACAAATAATTAAACACAAAGCCAACTGATTTTGTAATTTGTTCTTGGAATTGGAATAATTCACTTCTCAAAAAGGATGAGACAACTTTATCACCTTTATCACCATAATCAGGACAAGATTCAGCAAGGGCAGAAAGGCATCCTTTTAGAGTTTAAGGGAAATGCTGATTTTCATTTAAATAATTGAACCACAGAATACAGTAAGTTTTTCAAAGGGAGAATGCCATACTGTTTATCCAAATGAACAGTGAAGTTTTCTCATATTTTGCAGAACAAAATTTCTTTGGCATACAAATTCAGCCAACGATTGATTACAAAAAACTGTCTCGGGTTAAAAACATGATTTTAACAAGGAATACAGGTCTTGGAGGTAGATTACAGAAATAAAATGCAACAAATAGCAACAACTTTGTACTTTGAAAAGGAATAATTAGTCAAGATTCTTGGAACAATGAAAACAGTGAATCTGTAAAAAAAATTGTAAGGAGCATATAGAATGACACTAAAGCTATAGCACATGAACTATTTTTGGGACATTTTCTCTGAAACCTAATTCTGTCAAATGTTATTATGAATTATGCATGATATCACAGCCATCTATTTCACAAACCATGCTCTCTTGAGAGCCTGCCACACTTCAATAGGCCGCTGAGACATCATCTTAGCACCACTGATATATACTGGTAAATGTGAAATCCATTCCAAATCCTGTAGGATTCACTTGCCTCAAAATTGCATAAAATATTCATGAGAATTCATCTAACCCAGTCAACCACTCAACCACCCATTTATCAGAATAGTGCTCTTATCAATGACAATTCCGAAATGAGTACATGACACATCTAAAGAGGTGCCCATGTTTAAACCCTCTGTAGACCATACTTGCTTCAGTATTTGCATAAAATATTCTAAGAAATTATCCACGCTGGTTGATCCATTTCTTACAATTACATGTACTAGATTCTCGTGAGAGCATACCACAATTGAACTCCCTATAGAAGTCCCAAACTCCCCATTGCAGCAATTAACTTCACCTTTCTAGTAATATGAGATGTATGTGGAACCCTTCATAGGCCCTACTTACTTCTCTATTTGCATACTGCTTTTGATCCACTAAGGTTTCACTTTCTGACAAAGACATTTCTACCTACTCTTGACAACCTATGAGACCCAATATTTTGAGATATCAGCAGACTGGGAAAAAGTCATGCATATTGCCATGTAAACAATTCCCATGTTACAGGAAGATATTAAGTACTTTGAAGTCAATTCTAAAGTAATTTTAGTCCAAGAATAAATATTTCATTGCAAGTGATAAGAGACCTCGCACTTAACTGGGTTATCCTAGTGGGTAAAATACTCATTATATGCATCAAGCCCGCACTTGGCCTCACTCGATTGGAAGCCAGGAGGCCTAAAACAGGTTGTTAAAATAAATACTACCACAATAAAGAGTCATTCAACACTTGCCATTGGGAAATATATATGTCGGACTAGTATCATCAACATTAATACTGAGATATCCTCATAGACTTTTTAAGTATCCTCCTACTGTGGTAGTATGATCAAGTGGTCAAGCTTAGAGCATCAAGCAAGCAGGTCCAAGTGGTTATCAGGTAAAACTCAAATCAATAAAGTCAAAACCATGCCACTGTGTGTCATTGCACATGCAAGAGCCAGGAGCAGTGGTGTCCCTAGACACTTGAGTTTTTGCCTAGACACTTGAGTTTTTGCTATCTTCTGTCATCAACAAGTGTCGGTTGTTGTCATACCCCGGATTTTATTTGGAGAGGGAGGGCATTGAGGCTAAACGCCGTCCTGTACCATGCCATGAGGGGTGTCCACGCCACAACACATAATTTCAGGTAGTTGTAGCTGCTCAATCATGTGGAGAAAAACTCTGTCATTTATCAATTATTTCTAATTAAATACATTTATCATCATTTTGGTAATTGTATCAGTACCATAAACATTCCATCACTGCGCAATTAATTCTAGCAAATTTTTCCAAGCGGACCCTTAAGTCTTAGGAGACAAGAATTGACATCACTGTAATTCTCGAATGAACCTTCTGATTGGGTAATTGGATTTTGCAGTACTGAAAAATTCACAGCATCACAAAAGTTCAAACTTTGTCAACTGCCAACTCAGAGCGTGGCACCCAGTAGAGGGAGGACTTTGTTTTATCAGTCCAGCTTGGCACACTGTTTGGTGTGGGTGCCCCCTTTATACCCTTTTAACACTATTTTCCATGGGATAAACTAGTCTCTGATTGAGGCATGATAAATTGTCATCATGGCTAATCAGAGAATGATCTCTGATATGAGGAGGTTTTAAAGGACAACTGCAGGCTTGGATACAACCGCGGTTATATCGTGGAGAATGTGAAACTGTACCTATAGGTCCAAACCCCATTTCATTATAATGTTCCTATGAAATTGGGGAGAATCCCAATGGTGCAATAATGCATGATGTCACACTTGGACAACTCGGGAAGTTATGTCATGTATTTCATTGTTTCATTTTGTTGAATAATTCAACATTAAGCAGAAATTCTGTGTCTTTCTCCTCCCCAAGTAACCATCAGCACCTACCAACCTACGACAGCAATACTCTCCCATACACTAAATGCTTTTCGAAGTGAAAATAATGTGTGAATTTCAATGGAAAACAAAGATTGTTTCCAGGATTGTGCAAGTATGATATCATTAATTATTGCATGATGGGATGTTCTCTGATCTTGTGCAATACACATGCACTAACTTCAAAGGACTGTAACTTTGTAATGGAAAGTCATATGAACTTAAGGTTTGGACTGACTCTTTCAGTTTTTCTCCAGCTAATATATTAGCCTCTTCATCCTGCAGTTGCCCTTTAAAATAGAAGCACTTACTGCAATTTCTTCAGTTGTGGGACATTATTGATTGTTTTCTATACTATAATGCTTATGAAGAGTACCATGCACAAAGATAAAGGATTCCATTTGCTCTTTGGTGTGAATTGGTAGCTGTAGTCCGTGCTCTAAACACCTGACTTTGCAGTCAGACTCACTTTGCAAGAGGAGGTGGAGAAATATATATACTTCCTTTCACAACTAGTTGCATTCTGTAGAGAATACAGCTGTCAAAATAATGTTATTTGATAGTGATGCCTGAGAATTTATTAGGATGATAACAAAGAAAGAAATGTCACACATTTAGTGATTTAACTATGATATAAATAGTACATTATTTCAATTCTCAAAACTCATATTGTGTTATAAATTAGGCGCTCACCACCTTGCTAGGGTTGACAGAACACCTTTCAGTGGAGTCCTCTCTTAATTTTTTATCATTAGAGCTCAGGGGGAATGCTGATGCTATCCAGGCGCCAACCGTTTTAACACATTTCTCGAAGGCAGTCCCTCCACACTCACACAAGTGCTTCAGCACAAATACTGGTGTTCAGCCATACAACGTGTGTATATATCTCCCACCATTACTTGTCAACACACAGTGAAGAAATGGCAATAAATTATTCATTGGCCAAGTGATAAATGTGAGAAATGACAGACGATTAACTGGAGCATTTCATTTTATCACTAGGTAATGTTTCAACATTCCACTGGGGCCATCAGGTTGTTAACACTAGACAACACATTAGCATGAGGCTTGAAGGGTCAGGCATAGCCAGAACAATGGCAAAGCCAAGTAATAAAAAAAATCAGTCTGGACCCTGCAGTCATTAGGTCTAAATGGAAAATGCCAAAGCCCATTTCTTGTCACTCCTTGTGTTGGGAATGTCAGAGAAACAGATTTTACCAGATATGAAGGAAATGTTATTGCTTAGACAGAATATCACAAAGATTGGATTAATCCAGTAACTAGACTTTAAAATTTACGGGTAATGATTTATAACGTTGCAAGGACCTGATCACCTTTCTGTGGTGTCTTGGGGTGAGGCAAATACTGAGTGACGTTCCCACTTAGGAACTAGTACATATTACAGACATATGTTACAAGAATGTCATCTTGTGGACTTGGAAATGTCTGAAATTACACATAAATACAGTAAAGTCAAGGCAGTCTTTAGTGAACTTAGATCTTTCTGTTATTTGGTTAAGCAATGAATACAGGGATCTCTATGTCCATGGATCATTCACAATCAATTCAACCAGCACAAGAAATTCCAAATTTAGAGCTCATGGGCTTTGACAACCAAACATCCTCTTTCCATTAAGGATACTTCACATGAGTTTAGTGTAGCCATAGGAGGCTCCCAGAGGATGGCTCATAGGCTTGTAATTGTAAGGGTAAGTCGATTTTGTTTGAGCCAAGCCTCCTGTATCTCATCATAGCAATAATTAGTGGCATTTATATGACAGGCTTATAAAACATTTTGTCATGAACACTTGTCTTAACCAGACCCTCTCCGTCTATCTGCTTTGCCCATAGGTATTCATACACATAGTCATTTCCTGAAATATAATTATCAATTTCCTATATAATAGTACAGAACTTCCCCCCCCCCCCCCGCATTTTCCTCATAGAGTAGTGAAATTGCAGAATACTGCAGTTCAAATTCCCCTGTGGCTGGCAGAGGAACTTCCAATAATTCATCCCTGTACGTGTAATAAATATTTTACAGCGAGTAATGAGAGATGTTATGCACCACTTATCTCATTTTATGACCCGCCCTGGATGTCTTAACACTTCAGTGAGTCCCATAGGAGATTGCTGGGACACTTATTCATGGTTTTTATTTCATGAGGCCCCAAACAGGCCAATCAAGAACTAGAAACAAGGTGTGATATCATCTGGGGCCTTCCGAGGGTGAGGTTCGGATATTATATCATGCTTTAAGAGTCTTGGATGACTGGAGGTTAGGCGAAGAGTAAAGATTTATCATGTCAGACGTTATGCCTACTTGAAAAGTTACGGGAAGCTAAGCCAACAGGTCTGACATGACGAGATCTGTGGAGGGAGTTCTTCACTGCAAGCTCAATGCTATGAACAGGACAGTCACAATAGACCGAAAATATAATACCTTGGAAATGTGCAAATGTTGAAATTACTACTATAGTGTGCAATGAAAAACCAGCTTGATGCAATTTCATATAGGTTACAATATATCGTCACCATAATAAGTTAATACAATAACTTTGTGATGGTTTTTGTTGTGACGTCCCACAACTCACTCTCTATATATTCCATGTGTCGCGAGATGATAATGTCACTTCAAAGGATACCAACAAATAATAGCCCAATTCTACCACAACTAATGGTCTTGTAAATTGTAACCACCTCCCACCCCCCCCCCCCCCATGGCCAACTAGGGATAGCATCAAAGGCATCGCTCAAATTTTCAGGCTAACTCGTATTGCCTGAAATATGACCCACATTAAAGGCCTGCCACTTCCCCTGCATAACAGGGAAGAAAAATTGCACATCTCGGGCCAACTGTGGCCATTCCTGACTATCCCTGTGGTGTATGGGGGGGGGGCGTCAATTACAATTGACAAGTGCAAAGAGATACCACCAACTACGATCAGCACCCCACAAAAAGTTGTTCAGAATAACTCATACCCAGCCCCTGCCTGTTAAACCACATTGCATTTATTATGTAATATCGCTCTGTGTGGTAATGCCTCTCACAAACTTCCAAGATTCATATAACTTGTAAAACTAAAAGATTTCTCCACATCATGGATGTGATAATTATTTAAAGATAATTTACAGATATGGACAAGAATACCCTGTTTGTAGAATACTTTCATTATCCAAGCCTTCTTGTCAGTGGTAGTGGTGGTGGTGGTGGTTAATGATGATGGTGTCGTGTCGATGGTGATGGTCTGGTCGTGGTGGCAGTAGGGGGACCTGTAACACCCCCTCTGCATTCCCCATGATCTCGTGTTCCATGTAGGTGATCGGCTTCACTGCATGCTTTGGGTCCGGTGCCTACCCGCTTGGACGTCCGCAGGGGAGTGCAAGCGCTCAAGGGGATAACTAAGTATGCATCCCAACGTCACACCGTGTAGGGGCTGGCACCTGGGGATACGACGTTTGACATTTTCTTGGTTTTTCCTCGACTTGGGCACAATGAAACCCCTGCAAACATTCTAAGTTTGTCGAAGTGAGTGGACCAGCTGCCACGTCTCGGTCGCCGCTTGATCCCGTCTCACGGCGCAGGACTGCTGCGGACGATGCTGGCAGTTCTTGGCGCGACAGGACGTTTGTTGCTAGCAGTGATGTGACAGTCTCTCCAGGTGTCAGGATTCAGTGAAGCTGTTTGAGGTATCTTTCGATTCACGGCCAGTTCCCGGTAGAGGTACGCTCTAATGCATTCTCCCGGGGTGGAGGTTAGACTTTGCCTGCGCTTATCTCTTCTTTGGACTTCGTTGGCCCCATTCTGCAGGTTGGTATCGCTGACCGTGGAGCTGGAATTGTTTCTCCTGGGAGAGATAGAAAAAAAAAGGTTTGGTTGGAAGGCTGCAAATCCTGCGGGATACTACGGAGTTGTCTGCTTTATCGAGGGTGTATGTTTGTGGTCACTGAGTAGTGACAACAGACTAGGCTGCGACATGGTTCCGAGTGTGTAGCCGCAGCTGCTGGGAACTTCAGGCGTTACCGTTAGAAAGTGAGCACCCTCTAATTGAATCACTTTTGTGATTTTTTATAAGTTGGCAGATGTGCAAAACTTAGATAGAACACATATGATCGCACAAAAGTGGAGGACATTCTGAGGGGACCCATAATTTGAGTGACCATTCTGAGTGGACAAATTCTGAGTGGACCGCATTTTAGTGGACCACATGCATCTAATAAAAGTTAAGGTCATTCAAGGTCACCGGAGGTCCTCAGAGAATGAAGGGATATAGTCTTTGCAAGTCTAGTTCTAATATTGTAACAATCTTGATGTCACAAAAAAGTGACCTCACGTTTCTTCCTTCCTGGCTAGGAAAGCTGATTGGCCAATGAGAGAGCATCGATGAATAGTAGTTTAGTTTAGTAAAAAAGGGTCAGGAAAGACAAAATACTCATGAGAGACCCTGAACAATCAAAAGAGAAGAACAACCCAGATGCTGAAGCATTACACTCTCCATTCTTGAAAAAATAAATCAAGATGTCCTTGAACTCATTCCACTCTTATACAGACAACAGCTCAGGAAGGCTAGTCCACTCATATTAACTCTCTGCAAGAAGAAAATTCGGATGTCCAATCTACAGCGTTTACGAATCTTGAGGCAATGACTCCTATTGGTGGCAACTTTGAAAACTCAAAAAAAAGGAAATAGGGAAAAGGAAGGCCCTTGAATCCATGAAGACAATTGACTACCCTTTCAGTTCCCCGCAGAGCCAATGTTGCTATTGCAGAGCCTGTTCCACTGATGGCTTAAGGTGTGACGTTAACTGTGCAAACTGATTCTAGTTCTAGAGACAATGACAGAACATCAGTAAACAACCCTTTTAGATGTAATGGTCTAAATAACTGGGTCAATGCCAAACCCTGGTAGACCACCTGAGCTGGCTGTGCAAGTGCAATAGTGAAATCCATGCCAAGCTAGCAACACTCCAGGCGATGATGCCTTGCAATCAAATATTTCATGCTAGCGCAGAAAATCAAGGTAATGCCCGAAAAGCAGGGAACATTTTCTGCATGGCAAAGGCCCGGAAATATATTGGACAAGGCTTACACTAACACGAGAAGGATGAGAGAGAGTTGCAAGAAACCACACGATCATATGTGCTTGATGTTACCTGTTCTTCCCTCTTCTCCTATGATGGATCTTCTCCTCCTTCCAGACGCCCTCATCAGCAAACCCGTCAAGGGGTCCTCTGCTGAGGCTCTGCTTCTTCTCTCGTTTCTTCTTGCCGTGGTGCAGGAATGTGTGTTGTGGCCATTGGTCGGGTCCCCCTCTCTTCCCCTCCCCGGGGCCTGCTGCAGGGCTTCGCTTTGACTTTGTCTTAGAGGGTGACCCCTATAGCAGTTCCCTCCTCGAGAGGACCCGAGAATGAAATCTTGGTCTGGCAGATGCCTCAGAGTCTTGGTCGGAGACGACAGAGAGACTGAGCTCAGCTTCCTCCGGCCGCTGGAAGGGAGGGTAACCGTATTGCAAGAGCCTCTGAACGGGTCTTGAGAGTCTTGTAAGATCCTGAAGGAAGAAGCAATAGCGGTGAATCAAATGGTGAAGAAAATGTAGTGGAATCACAACCAGACACTGCTTTTGTCATACTTGCATAGAGAAGAAAAATGTATAGAAATTAAAAAGTCAAGGCCCCCCAATAGGATTAGAGAAGGAGGAAGGGGGGGGGGGGGGGGGGTAGGTAACTGCTTTGCAGTATGGGGCATGGGATATTCCGAATAGACACCAGTGAATTTCAACTAATCTTGAAAAAGGAGTCCTGGGCTAACAAGGCAGGTTTCTGATTCCTACCACTATTTGATGCATTATCTTCTGATGACTTGAGGACAGTACAGCTGTAATGATCATTCAATGTTGGCACTAGTGCTGAACAGGGACTTCCTAGATGGGCATATGGTTCCTAGATAAACACCCATAATCAACGAAACGTGCACTGGTTGGAATCTGTGAAGTATGAATACTTACCCCATATTGGAACCATGCACCCACCCCTGACCGCCATTGAAAATCTGGCAATAACACAAAACGTCGGGTTGGCCACCCCACGCCCTCTCTTTTTTCCAGGTGAAGGCGTGCTAGAATTGGGGGCGAAGGCTCGCAAATCCAACAGAGGAGTATGCCCGTGATGGCCGGAAAGTGGGATGGTTGGGCGGGAGTGTCCCATATGGGCTCAATTCAACTTCACAGCTTCACAAACCAGGAAGTTTTGTTGAATCTATTTCAGATATTCAACATTTACCCATATGGGACCAGGCCACAAAACTAGCACAGGGCCACTGGAGGTGGGACCGTGCATCACGGTGGGCAGTAGATATGGTGTGGTAGACGATGGCCGGACAGTTCTCGTGAAGACAACTTCAGCGAGTTCCATCCGTGCCGTGGAGGGTAGGCCCATACCAGGTTTGTGCGAGCGTGCGGACAGCCCCGGCGAAGTGCCGACGCTGCCGCAGCCCAGCCACACGGCCTGATAGGTTTGCCTTTGTTCCGACGAGCCGTACCGGTTCCGGAAGCCGATTGAGGTGTCTGGAGAGACGGGAGCGCGACCCTCAGACTCGGAGGAGCGCTGATCAGACTACGGAATGGCTGGAAAAGAGTCGGACGCAGCTCCGGAGAGCGGGAGGGGAGGAGAGTCAGGCACGGCTCAGTGGGAGGGCCAGTCGAGGCTCCGGAGGCCGATCCAGGCTCGGGAGAGCCGTTCACGGGTGCGGGAGACGTTACGATCTGGTCCGGAGGCTCTGGGGGGCAGGGAGGAGAAACCGATCTGGCTCGAAGTGCCGGAAGAGTCAGTCTGCGCGCTAGGGATAGCTGGAAAACCGACCCGGGGACTAAGTAGCAATGGCGTGGCTTTGGAAAAGGACGGGCAGAGTCCCGACCGGGTGCTCGGGAAGAGCAGGATCATACCCCCGAAATGAGATAGCCTGGACGGCTGGAAAGCCGATCCACGGCGGGAGATCTGATCGGTCCGCAGAGTCGGCCCACGGCTCCGGAGAGCCGGGAGACCCGGCCCACGTGACGAGAGCCGATCAGTATGGCGATGATAGGGCCCACGGCTCCGGAGACCAGGAGAGCTTTCCTCCCTCGGCTCGGACGACCGATGTCTCGTAGAGCCAGATTAGACGGTCCGGCAGAGTCGGCCCACGGCTCCGGCGAGCCAGGAAAGCCGACCCCCGGCGGAAAGACCGTCCGAAGGCTGGAAGAGTTGGCCCACGGCTCCGAGAGCCGATTAGGGAAGTCCGAAAGAGTCCGGCCACGGCTCCAGAAGCCGGGACTACCGACCCATGGCGGAAGAGGCGATTAGGAGGGCCGGAAGGGTCCCCCATGTTCTGGAGAGCCGGGAGAGCCGCTCTGGCTCAGGAGAGCTGATGTCCTGAGGGCAGAGAGTCGGACCGCAGCCTGGAGAGACGTTAGGGCCGACCCATTGCCATGAGAGAGACGGACGAAGCCAGCTCGCGGATTGGAAAGAGCAATCTTGCCTCGGAGCAAAACGAGTTGCTCCTCAGCTCAGGCGACCGGGCGGGCCGACCCCAGGAGAGCTCAGAGATGCCGATCTGGCTTCCGAGGACCGAAAATTCGGTCGATGGGCTCTGGAAGACCAATCTTACCGTCTGCGATCTTGGTCAAACAAACAACTTGTTGAGGGGCGGGAAGTTGCGGCCAGGGCCGTCACTCAATGATGCGTCTATAACGCCTTCTTCAGTCACAGTGGCTCGCAGACAGCAAGATCCCTCCGCTGTGACGGGCGGCGGGTACTGGAGTCTCCTTAGGGAGGTCATAACCCGGCGGAGTGCCGCCGCCAACCACCCCGCACTCTGCAAACCGTACAGGTGGGGAGCGGTGGGCTGTTCCTTCTTACTTAAAGGGCCGGAGCAATGGCTGCTCCAGCGGCTCCTAAAACCGATAATCCGCCGGAAGGCGTGTAACGCTCCCCTCGGGAGTGGTTTCTCCAGACCGGTCCTCCCCAGGAGCCGCCCACCCGACGCGGGAAATGAAGTAAGAATGACCCTGGCGACGGCAACGGCTCTGCTGCATCTGTGTCTCCCCTGGAGAAAGGCTGAGCGAAGGATGAGAGTGGTCCGAGGAGTGGCACTAATCCTTGGTCTGAGAAGCTCCTGAAAGTTTTTCACATCGCTACAGTCCTTAAGCGCCCCATGTGAAGGTGACTTTGGACGGCCTGTCGATCCCCAACCGCCTCGGCGTTGCTAATATCGAGTCCTGCAGCCTAGATCAGGGTATCCCCGCCGTGACGGGCAGACGCCCGTGGACGGCAGGCGGGTCGGGTCCCTCCGGTCGGGAGAGCCTCTGGGGTATGATGGCACCGCGCTGGAACTGACTGGGTCGGCTCCCTCCGCGCCGGGAGGGCCTCCAGTCAGACGGGTTGATACAGAACTGGCCCGATCGGCACCCTCCATGCCGGAAGAGGACTCAGGCCCGGAGGAGGTCACGGGACCCGCGCAGGAGGGCTGAGTCGGCGGCCGGCTTGGTCCGTTACCGCAGTGCAACCGAGGCTCACCCCGGCCGGCCCCGTGGGTCAGCTCCCTCATGACGGAAGAGGCCTACGGCCCGGACGGAGTGTCACGGCACCCGCGCAGGGCGGGCTGAGTCGTCGGCCGGCTCTTGGTCCGTATCCCGCAGGAGACCAGGCAATCCGGTCCGGTCCAGGCCCGCCGAGCCACGGCTTTCGGCACCGGCACTGACCGGACGGGAGAGTTCCGGGTCCAAATGAGGCTCACCCCGACCGGACCCGGTGGGTCGGCTCCATCCGCGCCGGGAGGGGCCCCAGGCCCTGTGACAGGGGGGTTACCGCAGTCCAAACGAGGCTACCCGACGGACCACGGTGGGGTCAGCTCCCTCCTGCCGGGAGGGTAACCGCAGTCCAACCGAGGCTCACCCCGGCGGACCAGTGGGGTCGGCTCCCTCCGCGCCGGGAGGGCCCCTGGCCCGTGACCGGCGGGTTACCGCCGTCCAACCGAGGCTCACCCCGGCCGGGACCACGGTTGGGTCGGCTCCTCCAACCCCCCCCCCCCCCCCCCCCCCCCCCCCCCCCCCCCCCCCCCCCCCCCCCCCCCCCCCCCCCCCCCCCCCCCCCCCCCCCCCCCCCCCCCCCCCTCGCCGGGAGGGGCCTCCGGCCCGGACAGGGGTTGTAAGGCACCCGCGCCGACGGCACAGACGAAGCTGATCGCGGGCATTAGGATCACCGCCCAGGTCCTAGGACCGGGATGATCCAGAGCTCCATGCACGGGGGGATGCCAGCTAGACCGGACTTATAAACCCCTGCCCCGAAGGGGCGAGCTCGTAGAGACTTCTTGGTACGACCTCCTCCCTTTTCCCTCCCAGGGGTCTTTCTCGAGGTCCGAAGACGCGGCCATCCTTATGGCGACAATCCCCTGCCTTCTTCACTTCCGACGCATTGATTGTCCGCCCGCGGCTTACGGGATTGCGAACAATGGCATACCCTCTACGCTACCTCTCGAGTCTGGACCAGCAGCGGGGACAACCTTGATGAGCCTACAAACAGCACATTTATCCATACCTGAGAGAAAGCCCGCTGAGGAAGTCTTTACCTCCATGAACCCTCGTTCATAGGACATATACAAGTCCGTATACAAGGCAACGTAGAATACAAAGAATTACATGACACAACGGCGAAACAAGGTACAAGCGTCCCCTATCTCCAACTAGGAGAAGGGCCGCTGAGGGGGGGAAAAAAAGCCTCTACGTCCATGAAACCTCCGTTCACGGACTAGAGTCAATACATGGGAATGTGGTATGCATAAGTAACACAATAAACATTAACGGATCGGAGATGGAAACGGGCCCAATTTCCCTCCCTGGGAAAAGGCCGCCTGAGGGAGGGGGTCTCTGACCACGAACCCTCACCCGCGGGCATAAAGTCAATATATTGCAACGTGGTAAAACCTGAGTAAACACATAAAACATTGACGATTCAAGGAGGCGCAGGCAGCAAATTATGTCATTCCCAACTACTTAACAGTAAGAGAAACGTACATGCGAAATAGTTACAGCTCACCCCCGAAAGCAACGAGCCGATAATCATGCATGAAACCATCTGAACAGTGAAAACTATGGGCAGTTTAATCATCACAGTATTACGCTCGCACGCAACAGGAAACGAGCCGACCGTCATGCATGAAATTACCACAATACATATACGAAGATGGGAACTTACTCTGAGTTCCCGTTACCCCTCTCTCACTCGATTTACATAACTAGAATCCCTAGCGCTGCGCGCGGGACACCCCCCAACCCAGGGGACGGGGAGGGAAGGAAGGAGGAAGGGGAACCAGGGGAAGGGGGAGGGAAAGAGGGGGGGCAGGCAGCAGGAAAGCACACGGGCCAACAAGTCCCAGCCCGGCAGCACGTAACACAATACGGGGGCCGAACACACACCCACGTGGACGTTAGGCAGTATGGAACGTGTACACGAATACCGTGTTAGGTGCAGCTTAAGCTAAACATAAGGACTTACGCAAATTGAGATCGAGAGAGAGGATAAGTTCCCCAAACGACATAATCCGCAAGAAAAATCGTATGGAATAGGTGAAACTCAACTGTAGACAGGTTGATCCAAATGAATGAAGATCCTTGAGTCGTACGGACTGAATCTAAAGGGTGAAATTCTTGCCAAATTTTTTACATTTAAGCCAAGATGCTCATTTTTAGAGTAAAACTTCTGGCAAGAGAGAAGGGCAATGGGGTGGCCAGTCCGGACTTTTGTGTTATTGCGATGTTCAATGGCGAGGGGTGGGGTGCCTGTCCATATGGGGTAAGTTTGAATATCTGAAATAGACTGAAGGGATTCTCAGGCTTCCTGTAAATGCATAGATCTTATTAACATAGGAGGAGCCGTTTTTTATTTAGGTTTTAGACCTATCAAGCGCATCTGAGTGACAGATTTTGTAGGAAATGAATGTGTCCCCTCAGAACTTCCCCCCCCCCTCCCATCCCCCCCTTCCCACTGTAGCTAGCCCTTCACTAATTCTGAATACACTGAAACGCCTGGGGACCTGTGGGAGATCACATTCGAGCTAAGCTCCACGTACAGCTCAATGCCCTGATATCAGGAGATGTCAGTGAACTCTGGGAATGCAGCGTGCGCTCAAAATCATCTGTGTTACATCTCAAATGTTTATTCAGTTTCATTCTGAGTGTGAGTGCTGGAGTTGACAATGCACACTTCTGTCCCTCCGCCCCCATGGCCGAACCTATCAACTTGATGAGGGGGCCCTGCCTTGACAGTCTCAGAATTTGGAAAATGTGGTGACTGAACCATTCAGCATCTTGTCTTGAGATATTGCCTATCAAATCGCCAAACCATCACCTAACAGGACAACAAGCACTGGTTATACAAGCCTCCAGTCACTAGATAATACTGTAGATATTACATGTTTGGTCTACAGTAGGGTTTTCCTAACCACCCCTAATAGGAGATCTCCCTAGCCATTAGTTCTGGGGAATATGGTGAAGCATGCAGTGTGAATGATCACCGTAGTTGTTTTCAAGTTTTCAATGGTAGAGCTCAATCAGGTCTTATTCGTGATCAGTGGAACCTCAACTACAGTTTTGCAAGGGGGTTGTGGGTTTGGTGTTGGTTCTCCACCATATGACTTTTCCCCTAGTCTTGCCTCAAATAAAGTAGTGGGATCACACAAAATAGGAGAGACAGCCGTGTAATTTCCTCCTTCTCACCATTGGGCCCCAAGTATCATTTTCTCTCAAATCCTTCCCATTACAAAATATGCCAGTCTGAATTTGTTTCGTGCAAACAAAATTGCATATTTCACATTGATACACTTCCCTAGTCAGTTATAAAAATGGGCAGAAATGAACATTTGGGGAATTGCCTGTTGAACATTGAAATGGAGAATGACCTTTTTGTGATACATAAGGTTGGTCTCTTAATAGGGTAACTGTGACAGTATTGCATCTCCATTTAACCCCCCTGCCATCTTTCTCAACCCCCCTGCCGTCTTTCTTCACACCCCTTGCCGTCTTTCTCACCCCCCTCCGCTCTTTCTCAACCCCCCCCCCCCCCCCCCCCCCTCTTCTCTTGTCCACAACCTCAGCCTTGTGTGACGAACAAGGAAAAAAGTTTGAAACAAATGGAAATATGCAAGAGCAAGGTGGACAAGGTCATCGGCACCCCAATATTCCTCACACCGCCCTCTGATTTTTGGTTACATATCCCCCTGTGTCTTTCTATACAGTATGGTACCATACTTACACGGGCTAGTCAAATCTAGTTTTACAGCTATACATTCCTATCTTCTGCACTAATTCCTATCAGCTCTTTAATCATCTGCCTGAATTCATGTCACTGAAGAGCCTCACTTTGGCCTGGCCCTATCAGCCAAGGGCCATTGCCACACACACCTTGTCGACCAGCCTTATGAGCGACAATCACCCAAGTATACCTCACTGAACTGTTGCATACACCAAAACCTGAATTTTTAGATAGGCAGGCCGTTTCTGTTCACACGGCCTTTTAAAGGCCATTCTGGGCTTTGTCAACGTTTGTTGGACGGATTAGTGAGTTTACCCTGGTTCAGTTTTGGAATGAGAGGTTGAAGGAAAATTAACAATATAGGCCTAATGTATA